>JAUMHQ010000025.1:1773006-1784124 GCA_032361165.1 Enteromius paludinosus | reverse complement strand
GAGTACATGAAAATATACATTCAAATGCAATATATAACTCAGATATTAGTGTTAATAAAGAAACATTTTTTTGCACAAAAACAATTAATCTCTGGCACGTCAAAGTAGAGGTAAATATCATTATCAAACATATCAATCAGAAGTCAGAAGTGTTTTAGCCTTACTAAGTAAAAACACTGAGGAAATTAAGGCTTGCCTAATTCAAATGTAAAACATATATTTTAGTTTATGCAGTATTTGAGTATAGCTATAAGCCTCAGGGAGTTAAGAACTTAAACCCACTCTCTCAATTACGTCCAGGAAAGTGACGTATGTACAACATATGGAGGGACATATAGGTCCCCCCATACAATATTGTGCATGAAAGTCAAAACACTTCTAAAGATCTGCAATATTTGATCAGCTACAAACTGAAAAATTCTACAAAGGAACATATACGGAGGAACAATAGATGTCCAATCTATTAAAATAGTAAAATTGCTTAAATGTTTTTGTGTAGAATTACATACTAGTGAGTGTTTAAACAAGTCAGACACAGTATCAACACCTTAACTATTCACATGTATATTATTTGTGTATTATACCATTTACAGAAAAGTAATTTTGTATTTTAAAAAAATATATTAGCGTCTAAAAATCTAATTTGAAAATCGAATTCTAATTGAAATCTATACCACTTTCTGGCTTTTAAGTACAATTAACCTGAACAATGACCAAGACTGTCAAGCAAGATTAGTAAAGCAATGTTGTATAAACTACTAAAGATTTTTTACTCTTTGTTCTTATTCTGCATTTTTATATGGAGAAAGCTTATAAAAATAGAGCAGACATTCATTTTGAGGAAACAATGATTTTTACCAAATTATAACATGTAATTTTTTTTTTTTTTTTACATATACTTATTATATTAGTCCACTTCATCAGTTCATCAACTTAGTATGCTCTCTTTTAAATGTCTTATGCTCACCAACAATACATTTATAAAAAATGTAAAATACATTTTCAAAAGAACAGCATTTATTTGCAGCAGAATACTCTTAAATTTATTTTTATAAAATGTAATATTTTACATATGTCTTCACTATTGATCAATTTAATACATCTTTGCTGAAAAAAAATCCATTTCTTTTTGTAATTTTGTATTACAGCAGGCCTAAATAGTTTCTCAATTTTCTAAAAAAAACAGCCCAGGAATTAGAGATTAGCTTTTGACTTACTGACCATTATAAATGGTGTACATTCAGGTCATACAATGACTTTGATCTTACAAAATATCTTTCTAGAATCTTGGCAGCAGTTTAACTGTTGGCGTTTGGACAAGAAAAAGGCAACGGGAGAATATGCAGAGATCACCGTGCTGAGATGACTCACAGTATGGAATGCTGGGAGTTCATGAGCAACATCCAAACCCTTTAGATCAAAACAAGTCAGCCCACCTTATAAATGATCTCTGATACACGTCCCTGGTGAAAGTATTAATTATTCACGACTATAAAACTTTTGACTGATCAACTGATCAAGGTGATATTAAGCAGAGTCAGGACTTCTGATGTCATCTTCTCTAATTAAATCACAGCAGATGTTTGAATCCCTGAACATGCTGCATGAAATCTGTCATTTAATTAAACTTCAAGCGCTTGTGAATGTAAAGCCTGAAATACACTACACGATTTTTGACCCGATATCCCCCCGATTTTACAGTCTGAACAAGTTGATGCTAGTTAAGGAAAGTCAGAGCCAGTCTGCAGATTAAAGCTGACAGATTCCACAGACAATTGGGTAGTGTATTATATTATGTATATTATGGTCATTATGGTCAATAGCCGATTTTAGAACCCATTTATTTTCATTTGTTGTGCATCTCCTAGCAACAAGGCGAATTATTCCGCATCAGTTTGTTGTGATCGGAACAACTTTTAAAGTCTGGTAGTTTAGGATCCTTGGTCGTTTAGTGTACGATGTTCAGTTTTCCTATTTTCCTATTTCCTGTTTATCACTATTTACAAAGTGTAAGTGTATGTTGCCTAGTGTTTTAAAAAACTGTTCAGATTTTAAAAGTCATGTAGTGTACTCCAGCCTTAAGAGAATATTCTGACATCAATTAAAGGTCAGAACCCCTTAATATAACTGAAGGCACATCTATACAAAATCTTGTTTTCACATCTCAATGTTTAATTTTATTTTTTTCCAGTTAAACTATTATTTTTTTTAATCCTTGTTGTGTTAATCATTAGTTTGCAACTGAACTATTTGTTCCAAACACAGTCCAGTTTAAAATGAATGAACTAGACGTGCTGCCATGACCTTGATAGATGAAAACTGCAGTGGCTTAATTTGTGTTCATATTTGTTGCTGTGACCTTCATGTCGGCTGAGCGTCGAGACACAAGCATATTACTCAGCTTCAATTCAGAATAAGGGATAAACAGAAGCATCACAACAACCCAGTGAACATCAAACCCTTCCTCCCTCAAAGTAATGCATGGACAGTTTTTTTATCTTTTAGCATTTCTAGGCTGAATGTGACTGTGCTTTAATTTGATCATACTGAAAATTGACTCTGCAAATGAGCATACAGTATATGAAATGAGGAGGGTCGAAAACAAGACTTGAATTAGAGATGCATTTTAAAAAATAAAACCACTATAGTAAAAGAGCACTATATATAATTTACATGCCAAAACATTTCATTTCACACACATTTCACAAGAAATGCAGGTAGTTTACTGTATATGATCACAGTCAATTTTATAAGAAGTGCACTCATACTGTATAAGAAAATTACCATTTTACTTGAAAAGTGTGTACTGATTGAAGTGGAGCTTTTGTTTTGGATGGTCTTTATGGAATAAATAGGCAGATCCTATGACTTAATGTATCATAAGCCTAAAGGAAGTTTAGTCAGCATGATGCAGGGGCATGTTCTAGGATTGAGAGAGAGAGATGCACTACATGGCCTGACAAAGCTGTGGGCATCCCCTTCAGAATAACAGGTTTTTATATACCTTTTTCATGAAAATGCATAAAGTTATGCAATCTTCATCATAGACAAACACCTGCAGCCATTTTTCAAAAAACATAATTTGGTATCCTTCATGTTGTTACAAACCATATGACACAAACGAAGATGCTTAGCAGAATGTCTTAGCTTTTTGCAGTGAAAAATTTTGATTTTCATATTTTCCAAGAAATATTTTGACTGAATGGCGATTTGTACACCGAGCTATCATATGGGTTAAGAAGACTGAAATACATCATAAGTTCTATGGACTACTTTTGGACTACTGGTTACATCGCTGATGATGTGTTCAGGTGCATCTGACGATGTGAAGGGGCAAGGTTACGGACAAGTTTCATTTCAGTATCCGAGGGGCAAAGATACCATCATTGGCAGAACAGCCGGTGAAAAGTCTGGGCAAGGTTTTTAACAGCAGTCTCAGAGACTTCGCTTCAGTCCAGTTAACCTGCCAGGAGCTGGATAGCTGGTTAAGAGCAACAGACCGTTCTGGCCTCCCCGGCAAGTTTAAAGCGTGGATTTACCAACATGGTAAACTGCCAAGAATACTCTGGCAGTTACTTGTGTATGAGGTTTCAATTTCCACGGTGGAGAACTTGGAAGGAAAGGTCAGCAGCTCTCTTAGGAGATGGTTAGGTTTACCTAGGAGTCTCAGTAACATCGCCCTCTATGGAAACTCCACAATGCTCCGGTTGCCTCTGAAATCTTTGGAAGAGGAGTTGAGTCGGGCACTTGAGGTGCTGATGTATAGAGACTCCAACGACCCAAAGGTAGCCCAGGCAAGAGTGTTGGTGAGGACAGGGGGAAATGGAGTGCCCAAGCTGCTGTGCTGGATGCACAGGCTCGACTGAGGCACAAAGAGTTTGTGGGAGTGGTGAACCAAGGCAGAGCAGGCATCGGGATGGAGAAACACAGCCGTATGTATGAAGAGGTCAGAGCTGCTGTGGAGGAAGTAAGGATGAGCAGAGCAGCTGGAATGGGGCAGCAGGGGGCCTGGACCAGGTAGGAGCAGGCCATGGAACGCAAGGTCAACTGGACGGAGCTCTGGCAAAATGAGCTGCACAATATAGCATTTCCGATTCAGGCAGTGTATGATGTCCTGCCGAGCCCAGCAAACCTCTGCAAGTGGGGAAGAGCAGACACACCAACCTGCCAGTTGTGCCCAGCTCATGGGATGCAAGAGCACATACTGAGCCCCTGCCCAACAGCGCTCGGCCAGGGTCGTTACACTTGGCGTCACAACCAGGTGCTATCAGCAAAAAGATCAGTAAAGGCAGCCGAGGGAGCAATACCACTCGCTCAATTACATTTGTTAGAGCAGGAGAACACGCCACACGCAAGGAGGAAGGCACCAGTAGGGATCCTGGCATCAGCCAAGGACCGGAAACTTGCTGTGGATTTGGAGAAGCAGCTAAAATTCCCCCAGCACATCGTCAGAACAACTATGAGGCCAGTTTTACTCTAGACTCAGAGAGTACCAAGAATATAATCATCATTGAGCTGAACGTGCCATGGGAGGACTGCTTGGGAAAAGCCCACGAAAGAAAAAAATGACCAAAAATGAACAGCTGGTCACAGACTGCCGAGAACAGGGCTGGAAGGCGAGATGCATGCCTATAGAGGTTGGCTGCAGAGGATTTGTGGGGAGTTCTCTGCACAAAGCCTTTACCGCGTTGGGCATTACAGAAACAACAAGGAGCAGGGCCATCAAGAAGGCACCGATGCAGCTGAGAATGTGTCCAAATCAGATTGAAAACCTTTTCTTTCCCAAAAAGTGAAAGATGCCTCTTTTTCATGTGAATGGTTTTTAAATCATATTTTATGTCCGTGTAATGTACTGTAGATTGATACAGAGAGATAGACAAATTATTTTTGTCTAAGCTTGTAGTGCTATAAGATTTTAAACTCAAGTATGACTATGCATATAAAAACATTGTGTGATGCTTTTTTGTCTTACATACTTCTTACTAGAAATTTATCTTGGTGTCAACACATCAAACAGTATCAGAGTTTTTATGCCATTCAGCCCACAGCCTCTGTCCTATTGAGTGCTGCATTCATTTATTATTGGGCTAGACTCTCTGTGCTCAGCTTTCATTGGTTCTTGTAGGACCAGACTCTCATTAGGTCTTGCTTCCACATCCAGTTCTCAGTCAACAGAATGAGGGAGAGAGAGGAATGAGGAGAGCAAAACTGTGGCTCAGAGTTGTGCCAGTGCAATAATCCACTGTCAGCTTTGCTCTAGCATGGTGACAGCATATTACATATTGAATGAGAGATGTGCCACATATCAAACACTATAAGTTGAAATTGGATATGACGACAGCAGACTGAATTTGGTCTGTTTTCCGGATCTGACTGCCAACGGCTTCGAAGTCAATCTCTCTTTTCTGAAACAGATAAGAATGAGTTATGAAACGTATTATGAATATGCGCTTACCTCATTGGCATACACCCAGTGACTATCTTTGGATGCTAGATTCGTTTCCACTGCCTGCAGAAAACAAAAAGACAAAATAATGCAGAGAAATTACTGTCATGAAAATAAACAAAACGTCTTGGTCTGCATTCAAAATTATAAGCTCAATTATGGCGCATAAGAACCAAGGACACTCTTTTAAAATGTACTTTTGTGAAACATGCAAAGAAACAGTAACTAGTAGATTTTTAGAACTTTTTAAAAGACATTTTGTGCATTTCAAAAATTTGTTGCTTCCTGTGGCAATGTAAAAAAAAAACTTTCTTGCATCTTTGCTGACACCAAAATAGAGTACACAGTGCAGCAAAAGAGTGGAGTTTATACCTCCCCCAAAATAACTTTTATGTTCCACAAAAGAAAAAAAATAGAAACGACATGTGGGTGAGTAAATTATGACCTTTTTTTTTCTTTTTGGTGAATCCTCAGAAATGCAGTCCTGTGGGTAGAAATGCAATGAAACCACAACCTGTCAATGAAATGCAATAGCAATTGTTGGATATCTGGCTGTGAATCTTGACAGTGGCCACAGTGGAACATCTACATTATGTGAGATAGGAACACCTGCAGAGGGACATGCTGGCTTTCATGTTTAGGGAGTAGATATTGGACAAACCGCAGGCAGTAATGAAGCGATAAGACCACATTGCAGGAGACTGATCAAAAACTTTCCTTATCAAACATCCTGTCCGGGTTCAATATAGGTGCATTCTATACAGAAAGAGATAGTGGGAGTGTATTTCTATGTTAGACACAGACAGATGAAACACCAAAAAAAGTAATTTTCCTGCTCAAGCTGCATTTCAAAGTACACATTGGATGCTGGAAAAGATTAAAAAACAACTGGAGGTTGGAACACCGCATGCATGCTTCAAAACAATAGAGAGGGTCTTGGTGGTTCTTTACATCAACATGAAAAAATATTGATCCGAATTCTTCTACCGAATTGCACTTGGATGCGCAGCACAGCACTTGCACCGCATGTGCTTTAGTCAGAGGAAGAAAATCTCAGTCTCGCACTATGCTGGAAAGAGCAAGTGCACTGAAGCATCTGTAATAAACTCCTTGCTATTTAATCTATGCTTCCTGTTGTGCAACCAGACCATGACATCATATTACGAATTTATATACGTTGGTGGTGCAGGGTAATCCCCAAAGTCATAACCAAATTCCCTTGCTTTCTGCAGTACGTCGTATGGTAACTTTCTCTCTTGCATGTAAAAGATCAGAACAATAGGAGTTTCCAGGACTGTATTCCTGTTCCACAACGGCAAGGAAGAAAAGTGAGTCTTGCTGACTTATTCAACTGAAACTCCCGATTTCACGAAGAAGACAGCTTTTGATCCCTTCATTCTTCATCTCAACCTTCAAAGAATTTTCATGCCTTTTTGTACTGTGACATCTTTTCCACTACAAAAACTGTGACGCTATTAAGCAGAAACTGGGATCGCTTGCTTCACCACCATCTCTTTATATCACGACTCAAAGTGAGAGCATCCAATAGCACATGATCCAACTTCAATGGTAATTAACTGAAAATTTAAGGCATAGCAGGTTAGAAAAAGGTTTATATGTGGTGCAAAACATATGTTGAATAACACATCTGTCTTTTTTATTTAGCTTTGTGCTTAGCAACATGTAGACAAATAAAAATAACATTACATTCTATAAAATTAGAGACAGCATCACTTAAGGAATGACAATCAAGACTTAATATTAGCACGCGTAGTAGACTACTTTGCTGTGTTGATAACGAGAACAAATGATTCTGTAATTTGATTGTCAATTTATTTCTTCACTACAGCAAGATCTGAGCTGGTGAAAACTGTGGTTTGTTTGCTGTTGGTAGATTGCCACATTAAGGAAAACGTAAAATGCATCTCAATTTATCTTCATTAACAGTTTAAATGTTTTAAGATAGAAATTAATTTTTCTGACAGTCTGCCCTCTAGTTCCAGCCTTTGAGTATGGAATGAGGAAAGAAAAGTGGTTGCTTTGATATTTCAAGCTGATTTCAATTCAAGAACTGGTTTGGAGTGTATCTAATTGCTGAAGTTTTTTCATATGTAAATAATAAAAAGTCTGAATTTGATTTTATTCGAAATTTTGAAACTATCAGCTATTCGAAATTTATGGAATTTATTGATAACACTAGATGTACAAGAATATTATTACAAAAGGGTTCATTCAAATTAATAGAATTGATCTGTTCAAAAATTATTACTGACTTATTCTACCAAACAGTCTTTCCTGGTCCATTTATGTTGTTGTCTTCAAGACAGTCTACAGCATTTAATAGCTCACAAAATCGCACTTTTTGGGGACAGATTTACAGAAATCGCGACCGTTATCTGGATATATATAAGTGCAATTCTTGGTTGAAAGCAGTTGCAATTCCTCCACCTTTTGAGCACTGATTGTAATGTCCCATCTCCAGCTGTGGTGAACCTTGAACAAGTCGAGCAGCGGCAGTGATTTTCAGTATAAACCCCATCCATTTTCTTTCTATCATTTCATCACACATGCATCATACATGAGTTCTTGTAAACTGTTAAGAAATGCTAGCGGATCGATGCATTGCCTTGATAAAGAAAAACATCTAGCCTTTTCTGTGCCCCATTATCATTTAACAATTCATGGAGCTCAGCTAGCATAGCATTCCCAAGGTCATGGGTTTGATCGCCAGGACTGATAAAATGCATATACTGTATGCATCTTCCAAATAAGTAAACGCAACAATAAAAAAATTATCACGGCCAAATCTGTAGCACATTCACAAGTTATTCCTCAAATATATGTCTTTTTGTAAACTTTGCACAGTTGTTTTCATTAACATTACATGCACTCTGCAGGTCTGCGAACGACTGCCCTCTGTACCTGTTTGCCTCAATAATGCGTGCCCATTGCAAAGGTGGGCAAAGCTGCCAAACCAAGGGCTGATGAGAACTGAGCTGGGAATTCAGCTGTCCATCAAAATATGGATGTGTGTGCACAAATAAAGACCTGTGGAAGAGGAAAAAAATAAATATGTTCTTGGTGAGTGGAAGCACGTATATATATCGCTCTCAGATGGCAATAACAAAACATTTCAAAACACCTCCATAATTCAATTCTCACTGGCAGAAGAAGCATAAAGGAATAAATGCATCAGTTGAAGTGGATGTACACCTTGAAATGAAATCCAGTCTGCTATCTGCAGTGTTCCTCTCCTGATTCACCTCCTCACATATAACATACCTGTTTCTGAACGGAAAAAAACAACAACTGTCTGGTACAGTTCTGCATTGATTTCACCTTTGTTTTTCTTTGCCTTGGTTTTCTTACTGCTGCAGCTTGCAAGAAAGTGTAAACATTGTTTTCTGAAGAACACTAAAAAGCACAAACATGAACTTAAATATGTCAGTTGCACTAGCAACAAATCTTCCTCTGCTTTTTCATAATGAACTTGTTAAAGTTCACAATTAAACATCTAGTGAAAAAGCAGCGCCCTTGAAAAATGCTGTGCTAAAACCTGTTCTCACTTGTAGATTAAAAAAAGAGCATAAACAAAAGAAAAAAAAAAAAGTGGTTTTCCAGACTGGAAAATGGTCAGTTTGAGGAGGAATAGGTCTTATGAAAGTTTGATGTCTAAACTCACATTCACTCAGGGTCAACAACCTTACACAGGAGAAAGATGCTTCGCTTGAAACATGCTTCCTCTCAAAAGAAGGCTTATGGCCTGACCAGATATAATCCAGGGACGCCAAATGATATCATCAGAGAGCAACAACACGGATAAAGAATTTTTTCATTACTCCCCATCCCGTGAAACCAGACAAAAACATGTGTACCAGATGAAACTAGAGTGCTAGGGATGGAACGCAGTATCATTTGTGATGAAATATTGTTCCACACAGTAAGACTCTCTGATTGGTCAACAGGGAGCTATAGTGTGTTCTGATTAGCCCCTTCATTGGTTTACAGGCAGAGCCAGGAGGATGGAGAGGAATGCAAACAGGTACAAACACATGTCTTCTTTATTGCTGCGAGTGCAAGGTGAATGCATTAACATCAGCTCCCCCATGACTCAGAAGCATTTGTCTTCAGAATAATGCCCGACAAAGATTGCACAACTGAAATAAAATCAATATGCGCTGCTCACAAAAGCGCATTTGCCAATTTTCAACCAGGAGGAGCACTTGCACTGGTCATGTTCGCCTCAGATATGCATGCTAACAAACAAAGCAAAACATAATGGGTGTCAATATTGGTTAGGTTTGTCAAAAACACCTAAATAGGAGTCACTTCCCGTGGGGCTTGCTCACACATACCACCCCGTGGGTTTGTTTATATATCTACATTTTATACGCATGACAGCTTTCTGACAAAAGCAAAGTTCTCTGGCAAACCACCAATAATTGTTGGAGACAAACGCAGAGAAGGTGCGGCTAGGCTTTTCCATTACTGACAGACCAAGTAAATTGCTTTCAATGATAATAGCCGCAGTTTCACTTTTAAATGAAGCCAGGCAATAAACAAAACATGAAGATACTCTAAATGTACACAATAGAATTAAAATAAGAACATTGTCTAATTTGCTTCTGTTTTTAATGACTACAGGGAGCTCCATTAAAGGCAAACATTTGAATAATGTGTTTTTTATTCCTCAGGGAAGGGAGAGTCGATGAAAGGAGGAACTGCAAGCGGTTACACTGTGACATTGCATGAAATATCACTGCCAGAGAAAACAAATAAACAGAAATCTGCTGAGAAATGATACTGCCACCCGTTCGGCGCTGTCAAGAGCTTTTTAAGCAGGTGGAGGAGAGATGGGAGGAGAGATGAGAGATCTGGAAACAGCCCTGTTATGCTTCAAATGTGGAAATGGACGTCATAAAGAAAGACTGTTAAATGGTTTTGATCAAATGAATTGAAGTGGGTGCAGTCGTAAAGCACTAACTAGGTTATAAACAGTCCGTCTGGGCATCTCACCGCTATACCTTGAGGATCTACCCTCATCCATAATTCTGTTTTGTACTGCTTTAAGTCTGTCACACATTCTAACAGTTTGAATGATTTCTTCTGAACCATCATAAACATGCTCTCTCTCTCTTCGTCTGTCTATGCCTCCCTCTCTGTCTACCCATCAATACGTGCAACAAACAATCAGCTGAAAGCCAATGAGAATTGATTCCCTGACACTGAGATTTGTGAGAGAGCAGGATGTCTTTGATGGTCCAGGATTGAGTTCAGACTCTTGAATCAAACACCTACTGACTGCTGTCAATCCGCAACAGCATAAACAACAGCAAAACAGACAGGGACCCTCTGCAAATGAGTCATGCATAAACCGTTGACCATTATGGAAAAACTACTCGACAACTCATTTTGGAAATCAATTCTCCCCTAGAGATGTGCAAAATCTCCACAATTGACTAGTGGAACACAATAGAAGATATTTGAATAACCTTTCTACTGTTTTTGTCCATACAATAAATGTCAGTATGGCATCCAAACAACTTCACTGACTTTAATTGCATGGATTAAAAAAACTAACAAGCTACAAATGAGGAAAGTAATACATGTTTGCTACAAAATGGGAGAAGGTAGTTATGTTTTTATATGTCATAGCTATAAATAATCTATAA
>JAUMHQ010000025.1:1743793-1754890 GCA_032361165.1 Enteromius paludinosus | reverse complement strand
AACGGAGCAGAAGTAATTAAAGTAAGTAAAGACATTTTCCTACTGCTTTAATGAAGCTAGCTACAATTGGTTACGGTCATGCAGGGTCCGTCGCTACGCATACGTCATCGGAATGAGTGGTCTGATTGGTTGTAGATTCGTACAGTAGTATACAGAGGCATCTGATGGACGAAGGCGGGTAGTAAGGCAGCTTGGCCAGACTAAGCTCCTATGAGCTTTATAGTCGCAGAAGCCAGGCTATCTTAACTCTCAAAGTGGATTTCTTCTTTCAGTAATTTGTACTCTCTCTCTGTCTCTGTCTTTCTCTCTCAGATGGAACCTTTAGGTAATAAGACAGATAGTGAAGATTTTACTGCAGGTGTCCCTCTGAAATGCCCAGAAAAGGTGAGTTTAAATTGTATAATTCTATGTTAAACATCATAATTTTGTCCCATTGTAATACTTCATTCATATTCTTCTTTAGTCCTCCCCCTATTTGAAGACCTATAAAAACAGCAATTACACATATGACACC
The DNA here is from genome assembly GCA_032361165.1 of Enteromius paludinosus. Lineage (NCBI taxonomy): Eukaryota > Metazoa > Chordata > Actinopteri > Cypriniformes > Cyprinidae > Enteromius > Enteromius paludinosus. Next base: position 1,754,376 of record JAUMHQ010000025.1, on the reverse strand, counting down.
CCTCCTCCTCCTCCTCCACCTGCAAATGTAAGTCACACAAATATATCACACACACAATATTATTAAAACACAATAGAACCTTAAAGTGATCGATATGTATTATGAAATGATTTCTCCCTTTCGTTTTAGAATTCCGGAAGTGATTTCTCATGTGTGAACACTGCACCCTCTGACACTGTGCCAACATCTGGTAAGAAAGAGAGAAAAGAAAAATTAATTCTCTTCATTTTTCCCACAAGATAACCTTATCTAACTAACTAATTCTCCTTTTATTCTATTATTAAAAGAAAAAATCAATGTTTTATCATCTTTAAAGTATTAAAGTATCTTAAAAATGCATGCAATGTTTTTACTTTTCTAAATTTTATTTTGGTACTTCATTAACATATATATACAGTATACTGTATGTGAATATAACACACACACACACACACATACGGTATATATGTGTGTATGTATATCAGTATAAATAGCAAAATGTAACATTTTTAAGGTAAAATTTTAAGAAATGAAGTGCTATAATGCTTTTCCAATATAAAGGAGACTAAAATTTATAAAATAGATAAAAAAGACTAGAAAAATGAGAAATATTAAATATGCACATAGATTTTGAAGAGAGACAAAGATGTAAAACAAGCTTTCTGATGTCATACAATTGACTGTTATCTTTTTAGGTAGCATTACATTATTGCTTTGTTTTTGTGTTTCGATATCGAGGTAGTCACATAACAGTTTAGATACAGAACTGTTATGTATTAACAATAACATTTTATTAATATATTGTGTAATGAGTTATGCAAATGTTTTACAAACATATTACATAATTTATTTATTGTATTTATTTCACAATCTATTTTTTAATAAGTGACTGGATGTTTTAAAAGAAGAAAGATTAATAATTGATTTAAAAAAAATACAACGTTCATGGGTAGAGACAAGCAGTCAAGACAAGCTTTCAGATGTCCTTGCCATGTTTTATTATACTTTTAGGTCCAGGTAGTGCTGCATTTTGTAGTTGTGTTTGGGTGTAATCACATAATTACATTTCTTTCTCAGTTCACAGGCTGCGTCCAGGTGACATAAAAGTGGTGGGGGCTCTGGGAGATTCACTCACTGTAAGTGTGTGTGTTTATTTGTAAACGTTGTGATGTTTTATAATGTTGTAATTATCGTTTTCTCTCTCTGAATGTGTCAGGCCGCCTTTGGTGCAAAAGCTAAAAACCTTCTTCAGCTTGCGGATGAGGAGCGAGGGGTTTCCTGGAGGTGAGTTTGTGTCAGTCTACTGCATGCCTATGGAATTGCTTTGTTCTGCGTGTTTTCTAAGTGTCTGTTATTAATTTAATTGACAGTATTGGTGGAGATGATACTTTGGAGACTGTCACCACATTGCCAAGTCAGTATAAATTTTTGTAAAACCTGATGTACTTTTTATTGTTTTTTTATTAGCTGCATGGTTCTATTGATTAGGAAAGATACTCCAATATTTTAGATTATCAGATTTGATTCTTGTTTAACAATGCGATAATCACAAGCGCCTTATGTTATGTTCTTATCAGACATTCTTAAGAAGTTCAATCCGAATGTTTTCGGCTTCTCAAAGGGGAAAAGTAAACGGCCAAATGGATTCAATATGGCAGTGAGTGGTGCCAAAGCAAGGTAAGGAACTTACTTACACATGAAAACACAATTTACAGTATCCTTTCAGCTTACTGTTTCTTCCTTTCTATTCAGTGATATACCAGCACAAGCGAGGGATCTTATCACAGCTCTAAAGGAAAGCACGGTCAGTATGCTTCTTCAACCTATTGAGTTGATTTAAATAAAGAAACTGTTGCAGAAATCACTTTCTATCAAAAATTGCAAGTGAGTTCTTTTATATATTGCATTTAATCGGATTAAAAAAGAAAAGTTTTTGTTACTGAACATATGTGTGTGCTGTGTATATTTGTAGTGTATATATAAATACACACACATAAAATATATATTTTGGAAATATTTACATGTGTTTACATTTATATATTTAGATTCAGATCATTTATATTATCCATAAATATATATAGTATATAAACATAACATATTTCTCATAAATATACACGGCCATTTGTATGTGTATTTATATATGCATAATAAGGATTTACAGTGCACACACATATATTACTTAAACAAAAACATTTTGGATACGATTAATCGTAATTCATAAAGATTCCTGTCTTCTGTCATTTAAATATATATTTCGAATGCATGTGCCAAACTACACAAAGCAAATACCACCAATTGTTGTAGGGTAATAAGGAATCTAATTTAATAACATAATTTTTTTAAACACTACTCTCATTTTCCAGAAAGTGGACTTTGAGAAGGATTGGAAATTGGTGACACTATTTATTGGAGGAAATGACCTTTGCCAGTACTGTCACAACCGGGTGAGTGGATGATTCTTAATATAAAGTCCCTCGGCTCCCCATCATAAATTGTTTCTTCTTGCGTCAGAGAACCACAGCAGTGACCTTTAAGAAGCTAAAATAAATTCGGATACCAACAAACCAATGTGCCAATGAGTCATTGTAAATGTTGCTTTTTATATCTAAGACCAGCCAATAACAATTTTTAAAAAATTATGTCTCTACTCAGGCTTCTCTGTCTCCTTCTATGTACATCGGTCACATCAGAGATAGTCTGGACATGCTTTACAATGAGGTGAGAAAGATGCATTTACTGAACCCGATCACATTCATCAAGTATCTTTCACCCACAAAATCAAAATAAACAATAGGAAATTCAATCGTTAGTAGTTTTTCCACAGTGACACTTATAGACATTTTACATATATTTAACATTTATTTAATATTTTACATAACTTTATTTTATATATGTATATGTGTGTCTTGGTATTTCCTCTTATAGAGACCAAATGTCCCACAAGTATAGCAATACCAATAAATTTTGATCTTGTGGGACATTTTTGGTTTCTATGAGAAAAAAAAGCATATAAATCATATAAATCAAGGGAATACAAGATACAGTTTGGACAGTATAAAAACCATAACACCTGTGGAATGTCCCTATGTGTTTTTGTGTGCAGGTTCCTAGAGTGCTGGTAAATTTTGTGGAAATCTTAGAGATCGGGGATCTGCGAATGATAAAGAGAAACACACTGGGCTGCAGCCTCCTGCAAGAGTAAATAATTCAATATATAGATGATTCGATCAAAGAATCAGTGCACAACTGCATTTTCATGACTGTGTGTGTAACAGGAACTTGTGTCCGTGTTTTCTGGAACCTCGTGACAACTCTCCAGAATTGAATGAAATGAAGAAGGTCAACAGAGATCTGCAGGTCTGTAGCCAAACAAGTTGTAATTTCATTGACAACTGATTAGCTGAGTGGGCTTTAGATGATCTTGACCTTCAGTAATAGAAGTGTTGTTTTGTGGGTCAGGCTGAGACTGAAAAGCTGGTGTATGGGGGACGCTATGATGCAAGACAGGACTTCGCAGTGGTGCTACAGCCCTTCTTCAAGAACTCTGTTGTTCCAATGTTAGAGGTTAGCACTCTTATATCTCTAAAACACCTCATGTCTTATGAGATATAGATATAAAATATGTTTGAATATGCATATAAATATGCTTTCATAGGCTACATTCATTGGCTACACAAAGCTAAAACCAAGTATCAGGGCTAACATTCATTAACAGATGAAATATCTCTTTCTGTTTTAGGATGGCACACCAGACGTGGATTTCTTCTCTGTGGATTGTTTTCATTTCTCTGAGAGCGGACATGCAGAGATGGCAATTGCGCTCTGGAACAACATGGTACATACATATACATCCATACAATCTCGCAAGCAGCTTTACTGTGTTTAACAGCATGTGTCTTGTATTTTGGTTTTAGCTGGAGCCTGTGGACAGCAAACAAACCTACAATAATTTCACATATGACCGCAGTAAGATCCAGTGTCCCACAAATGTGAGTAAATGTCCTGTGGAAACCACTGTCAGAGCATGGTCTTGCAATAACAATGCTCTCTCTTTGTATGTTCTCCAGGAGCATCCCTACATCTTTACACGAATAAACAGTGGTTCTGATGTCCTTACTACTGTCGTACCAGCCACAGTTGCACCAGGCACCCCTCTCCCTATAGATTGTCCCAATGATACTGTGCCGGCCTGGGCAGCTGCTGTTCTGGCTGTAGGAGGCTTGGTTATTGGTTGGGTCGTAACCTGGATGATCTTCTATTACAGAGAACGAAAGAACAGAAAAAGAAATGAAAGCACAGAAATGAATGGAACAAAGTTCTAATAAGATAAAAAAAAAACATATATATAAAGCTAATTATATAATACGGACTATGCTTTTCATTTTTGCATTTTTTTGTAATTAAAAGAATATATATTTCATAAATATATTTTATTTATGAGTAGTTTTCCACTTGGGAATATTTTTTACTTGAAACCCTATGTTTAAACACCCACTCACAAATTAAAAGACACTCTTTGTTTTTTAAAGCAAGATGAAGTGTTTAAATGAAGTCACTAAATTTTTGTATTGCAGTAAATTAGTTTAATCATAAATAATTGTTATACTTGTGTAGACTGATGTACTTAATATTTGATTTAAATAAAACAATGAAATAAAAAAATATAGTTTTTTTTATTTGTATCCCCTAAGTATTTCGGTAGGCTGTATTTTTATTATATAAACTGTGTAAGATTTATAAATTATTATTTCCCACTATTTGTTACTAACTAAGATAATTATAACTTTTTTTTCTTTTTAAAGCTTTTTTCTCAACTTCTGTGTATCATGTGTTTGTTTTCTTTTGTGTGTATTCTCAGTCGTTTGATTAAAGTGTGTAAGTATTTTAAGTGACCAGTGGGTGGCAGCTTCGCTAGTAACGCAACAAAGCTTCTGGGAATAAAATAATGAACAAAAATGAATTATTTTCAGTGTAATTCAATTTACTCCCACTGTAATCAAGCTTAATATATTATTACTAGTTGCATATAAAATGTTAGGGAATAAATAGGCTAAATGCCAAAAGTAAACGTACTACGTACTGATAAAAAAAAGAGAAACCAAATACGCAGATCGCCAAACGTTAAACCATAGAAAGTACCATTAACAATTAAGCTGCTTTCAACAGGTCAAAAGTTTGCCTTCATAGTGATTAAATATTCATGAAAAGATCATTAATATTGACGTAACTGCTTGTAACTAAGTGAATGACGTCATTGCGAGCGCCACCGAGCGGCCGTTGCTGGAAGCGCTGCATGCAGAACTCGGCACTGAAGATGGCGGAGGGGGAATTAAACGTTGACAGTCTCATTTCTCGGCTTCTTGAAGGTAAGTTTGGACGTGACTGCATTTTAACGTTTATACAAACATATACGGTAATCAACTACTCGTCTTGGCCTGTTTTTCTGCTGGTGAATTGGGAATTGTGCGTGTGAAGCGAGAGCTAAGCTTCGGGTCTGCGCCCTGTTTACAAACACGGCAGTGGCCCCGGGGTTTGGACTGCCTTCATTCCAGCGAGGGGAGTTTCAGATTAGAACTAACCTTGCCTTTATCTACCGAAACAGGAACGAGTAGTGAGGGTCTGTAGATTTTTATATAGCAGTTGGTAAAGAAACCGAGCAAATGCGAGAGAGGGCAGGACGATGCAGTGTCCGCTGCGTCGTTGACTTCAGGCGAATGGAACCGACGTAATTCAGATTCTCCATTCGACTCTCCTCATACTGTATTCACCTTACAAGGTTACAGTGTGCTTCTCCTAACCTTACTCTTGATTAATATTACAAGTGTGTATTTTAAATCCTCCTATAAGTGTTACACTGAATTTGTAGTAATAATATACCGAATCTTACACTTATACGTTACAGCGTTACGCTAAGTTAGTCTCTTATCGCCGTTTTTCCTCTTTACAACGTTTAATTGTCTTTATTTCTTATGTTTATATTACACTGAGAGACGTAACACACCGAATCCTCTTCATAATGAAACATGAATGCTCTCTAGACTTCAGTCTTTCAATACTCTTGCACTATGCTCCATTTATGACTACTGTTTTCTTACTAACATTAGTGTTACATGAAATATATAGTGTTTAATATCATGATGAAGAGGATTCAGTGTAACATTGCTAAGAAGAATACAATGTAATGTTTTAAAGGGAAAATAGCATAAACTTTCTAAAATAATACAGTGTAACTTAATGAATTCAATGTATTGTTGCACTGAAACACTATATGTTCTTTTCAGAATGTTTCTTTTATAAACATTACGTTACATTGATTCCTGTGTGGCATTACCCTAACGTCACACTGAATTCGCTTCAAAATAAAAAACAAAACTGATATTCTTTCCGTAACTTTACTTTGTGACTTTCCTAAAGTTTAACTTCACCTTTTTTCAGTATGAAATGAATAATTAATGACGGGAATGGTAATTTTGTTCTCTGTTACACTGTATCATCTTCCTTACCATAAAATACTTTTCATTCGGAACGTCACATTCTACTTAGCATGAATAATATTTCATTAGAATCTTCTGCAATGTTTTGTTTGGCTGCTTGTACTATACTGGATTCCATACTGGAAGTGCTGGGTCCATTTACTAGCCTGTATATTCAACTTTAGAGAAATTTTGTGGGTAGTAGAATGACAAAAAATCGCAGGGGGACACTTCGAGGGGATCTGTTCAGGGGCGTCATAGTTGGGTGAGAAGTGGGACTAAATTACCAGGGCCCCAAGTGGGGGGAGGCCCCCTGAGGAGTGAAATTTTATTTTAAGATCACAATAAATGTTGTTAACTAGTGTAAATGCTAATATTTGGGGTAAATGCATCAGGTGATTGATGTATTAAATGGTGTCCAAGTACATATAGTGTCTGAGGACAGTTATACATATAACTTAGATTAGTTCTTAGACCAGTAGTAAGGTTAGTTGTAGGTAGTTGTAAACCTCGAGCTTACGGGGGCCCATGGCCACTGCTTGCGCATAGGGCACAGAATTTGGTGCTATGGCCCTGCGTCTGCCCATCTCCGTGACTTCTGCTGTTCAGTTACTTTTGATAAAGGCAAACGCCATGGATTATTGCACCACCCTGATAACTGATATGGTCTCGTGCCCATCCATCTGTCCCAACACCCTCCTGCTGACCCTCACTCAGGCATGCCATCTGTGATTCTGTGTGAACCTAACATCCCGCTTTTCGCTTCTTCACACTTCGATTCTCATGGTCTCACAAACACATCTCTGTATGTTTCTCTCATGTTCCGTCTGTGTCTCTCGATCACACTCCTCTATCTGTGAAGATCAAGCGGCCTGCTGTGCCACGGCAGTCGTCTAATGGCTGCCCGTCAGGACTTGGAAAATCTTAGGGATTGGCGTAAAATGTGGATGAATTTCGCTTGATCGTGTCATTTGATTCTTATATATTGTTATGTAATGTGACCCTAACATGAGCAAGGAAACAGAGTGATGACTTATTAAAGTCGATTTCCATTTTGAACAAGTTGTATCTGGCAAGCTCATAATCTATCTCAGATTGGTCTGGACAGTGGCCTGTCAAACACACAAACAATCAGATTTTCCTTATGTGTTTAGTCATGTTTTAATAACAGGGGCATTTCATCAGCTCATAGACTTATGCACACACACTTCAATCTGTACTGACGGCACCATTTTTGCAATCTCATAAAGTGCTCTGCACTTTACTCACACACACAGTAGTTGGGGTTACTGCATTCTTTTCAAAGAGTCTCTAACATTTTCGGTTTGTGTGGGATGTTGTGAGGGTGGATAGCCTGAAGACTAAAATGGTTAGTGCTATTATATAACTGTAATCGTGGCTGTAAGAAAAGAGCACAACTTTTCCTTCTCTGTGACATATATGCTGTCTTTCAGCTGTTCTGCTTTTTATCCCCACACACGTTTCTAGTCGGTCATTCTCCCTGTCTCAAAGTGAATTATGGCTACAGGTTCTCGCTTGTAGATTCTTTCCATCAAATAAAGTAATTAAACAAACTGCTCTGCAAAATGGTTGTTCAACAGCCTCGACTGCGTTTGCCAAGGCGGGAACATTCCTGCAGAATTCCAGACAATCTCTAGATTCCCACTCAAATAAACAGCACTATTGTGAGCGAGATGTATCAAAATGTTTATTTGTTATAAACAGATAAAAAATATGCTGATATTCAATAAATAGGCTATTTGTTATTAATGTTAATTTATTATTTTTGGGGAAACCATTCAGAATTTATTTGGTTAATAGAAAATGTAAAAACAACAGCATTTAAATGACAACAATTAAATTTTAAGGTAAAAGTATTTGTGATTTTTTTATATATATATATATATATATATATATATGCATTTTAGTGCATTTATATGCATCCTTGCTGAATTAAAATATATATTTTTTTTGAGCAGTAGTGTAAATCATAAGAAAATCTTCCAAGAAAAGTTATCACAATAAGCTAAATCAAAGGGATTTTATAGTGTTTCCTTGTTACTTGTATATTTATCACATTAGGCATCAGGTGTCATTGTCAGCTTGACATATTGCACAGCAAGACTTTTGACCATTGACAAAGTCCACTTTGCAGCCTAGGCCACTTATACAGGAAGAGACCTGTCTGATAAACATATGAAGTTAAATCTTAAATAGTTATGATGGTAAAAGCGAAGTGTCAGGGGGTAAAGTTATTCAGATTCACAGGTTAAATCCTAGTATTCAACTGAAGGGGAGAGGAAACTAAATATGTAGTTCTTGTCGTAGACATTGAGCCCGCCAAACAAAACTCTGAATGTACTCCAAAGTCTTTATGTCCCAATTTCAACCTTTGGCAAATCTGGTGCCTGGTTCTTTCTTCTAAGTGCTTATGTGGCTTCCTATAAACATGCTTTTGTTTCCAGGCATTAAAAATCTGATCAGTAAGATCAGGGCCAGTTTTCCAGATTGTGAAAGTCTATTTTTGTGTGCAATATGTTTCAGTAGATGACTGTATGATAAGTGGGCCAATATGAGCATTGAGTGATTAGAAAATCCCACATTTGACCCAGTTATTGAGGCTGCATTAAAGTTGTCACACTTAGAAAATGATGTTAACCAGATATCAATGTCTACTGTTCCAGTGCGAGGATGTCGTCCTGGGAAGATCGTTCAGATGACTGAGGCAGAAGTTCGAGGACTCTGCATTAAATCTCGAGAGATCTTTCTCAGTCAGCCCATCCTGCTGGAGTTGGAGGCTCCACTTAAAATCTGTGGTAGGTTCGATACTTCCCTTCTCCACTGTTTTAAATACATTCCTTCCTCTCCATCTCTCACGGTTTTGGAAACCAGCGTGTAAGTAGAGCAGGTTAAAAATATGGATTTAATGAGGATAAGTTTGAGGTCATTTCTTTTCTCTCTGTGGCACACCTGAGACCCCGGTGTGTGTGTGTGAGTCAGTCATTAACCTGAATTTCTTTAAGCCATTTTTCTTTTCTGAATCCATATAACTTTATATATTTAAATCAATTATATAACTCTCTCTGTCTCTAGGTGACATCCATGGGCAGTACACAGATCTGTTGAGGTTGTTTGAATATGGCGGTTTTCCACCAGAGGCAAACTATCTCTTTCTGGGCGATTATGTGGACCGAGGGAAACAGTCTCTGGAGACCATCTGCCTCCTACTGGCCTATAAGATCAAATACCCTGAGAATTTCTTCCTCTTGAGGGGAAACCACGAGTGCGCCTCCATCAACCGTATCTATGGCTTCTATGATGAGTGTGAGCATCTGAGCACATGCATAAATATAAATGCACAATGTTATAAATACACACCCACTCTGAATGGTCTGAAATCATATTGATTTCTCTTCCACTGAACAAGCTTTCAGGTCATGCTTTATTGTTCTGAGTATGTATTTGTCTGTCGCAGGCAAGCGCAGGTTCAACATAAAACTCTGGAAGACCTTCACAGACTGCTTCAACTGCCTCCCGATTGCTGCCATCATAGATGAGAAGATTTTCTGTTGCCATGGAGGTGAGATGGAAAGTTTTATAGAAGTGACTCTTGGCCTGATGAAATAGGTCAGCTGAGTCTAAAAATATTAATGCATGCTTTTTGCAACACTTCTGTTCTGATGACTCGTGTCTTTTATGTCCATCCTCTAGGTCTCTCCCCTGATCTCCAGTCAATGGAACAGATTCGTCGGATTATGCGACCAACTGACGTCCCAGATACAGGTGTGTATTAGGGATGTCCCGATCAGGTTTTTTTGCCCTCGAGTCCGAGTCATTTGATTTTGTGTATCTGCCGATACAGAGTCCCGATCCGATACTTCTAGAATACATAAAACAAATAAAAATTATAAAAAAAGCATAAAGAAGAGCGAAGAAACAGATACAGGATGTTCATAATTTTTTTATTTAAATCAACTTATTTTAACATACAACTCTGTTAACAAACAGAGCACTTCTATGAGGTATCTTGAACTATCAAGTATAAATAACTTGATTCACTTTTGGACTTTAGTGCAACAGTAAATATTAAAAAAAGTTTAATTTGTGCTATCTTGGCTGTAATGTCCTGCG
>JAUMHQ010000025.1:1690447-1724933 GCA_032361165.1 Enteromius paludinosus | reverse complement strand
TATGTCCATGTACTGAACTGTTATTATTCAACCATGCCAAGGTCAATTCAGTTTTCCATTCTATGGCACCTTTAAAAGGCAACACTCAAGCTGTGGTTTCTACAAGCTTTTAGTTTCCCTACCTTAGGGTTGACTATGATTTCCATGTCCATGGCGTTCTGCTCCTGTAGCCTCTTTATGGCAGACAGGGAGATCCATAAGTTGTTAGTGTTGAAGATCTTAAACTTGGTCACTGATTTGAATTCATCTACATGAGCTTTGGGAACCTGGGCGATTTCCAGTAACCGAAGCTTACCATCATACTGAATGAGTGTACCTCCCTGGACAACACAAACACACAATGTTTAACGACAATGCATACAAACAGAAGCCTTGCTCTCTACAAATACACTTACGCACATTAACAAATCTATTTATCCAAGTCACTGATGGCACAGAAAGTGGTCCAAAATCACTACTTTTAACTCCAGTAGCAGAAATAGAATATGCTTTTATTATGTTATGTCAAATCTATTATATTTAACAAGATTTTTTTTTCTACTGTTCTTAAACATTTTAAATACACATGGTTGTTCGGTTGGAATTATAATTCCTTGTATTCCTCTTATATGTTTTGGACTACTGTATGATATGCTACACAAATAATATTCTCTCACCTTCACATCTGCTCTGGTCTTGTCTGTGACCTCCATGATGAACTCACAGCGTTTGCCGTTCGGCTGGCTCACCAGGTGGTTCAGGATATACAGGTCTACAGTGGCACCCAGGTTATCAATGTTGGAGACAAAAATGTATTCCTTCCCTTCAGCGATGAGCTGCTCCAACAGACCAGAGTTGAAAAAGCTGGCATAAATGTCACCATGACCAGGAGGATACCACACATCTGCATTCTCTCCTGTCATTGCCATGTCATTAGCGACCGGCAACAATGACTCCTTATTTATCCGTGGATACCTGGAAAAATTCAGAAGAGAAGTTTCTAATATAGATATATATCTAATATATAACAATAAAAGCTAACTGAAGTTGTTATACATAAATAAATAAAAAAGAAAGATGATTATCACGATTACGTTGGCCAAAGTCTTGTTTCAGCTGCATTCCTAAAAATCTAAATGATCAGGAAGAAAAGCTAAATTGGATAAAATAGATGCACATAAAGTGTTTTAAGTGTTTCCTCTTCCTCTACAGAACGAAAAAACATTTCAAGCTTTGTTTATATGGGCATGAAAAATACACTGCTCATGCAAATGTGCTTTCAGAGAGGCTCTAAAATCTTCTCTCATTTTAGCATTCCAAGCTTATTCAGGTCAGATGAAGCCACGGAAAACATCTGACATTCTATGTAGTTTTCATCCTCCTCCTCGTCCTTTCATCACATTGTCTCTTGCACAAGCTTCAGCTTCAACCGGCACTAAATATGTGCTGTGTTTTAGCGCCGTTTTCTGTATGTAACCCTATCCCACGAGCGACTGTTGTTAGCTTTGAGATAAATTTCTGCTCTGACAAGTCCATCAAATATTAACGTATCCCCATTATTGCTAAGAATCCTCATCAATCTTTAACTTGTTTTTACAAAACTGTTTAAGTGTTTGCAGGCTAAGGGTCAGCAGCACACATAATGAAGGTAAAGAAATCCAATTTTTTTTAGTCTGCACAGTCATTGCCAAGAACCTGAATGCATGCAATGCGTCATCTTGATGTATTATACTCAAATTACATAAATGTTACATTATTACTATCTGTGGTTTGTTTGTTTATTCAGCTATATTCAGAATACTTACATCGAGAAAAATAAAAATGATTATAATAAATAATGAACTACTAAAAAAAAATAGAATCCTCTTTTTTTTATGTGACAAAATGCATGATTTTAGTTTAGGCGTATTAATTATTATCAGCTTCATTGGAAAATAAGTGTATTTCATGTCAGGTAGATGTGTGCATGTGCGGGGTTGATACCTGCTCTGGTTGAAAGTGTGTATCTTGACTCTGTGGTGAGTGTATTTTTGTAGGATCTTCTTAGTATCCTCATCCGTATTGAAAGAGTTCATCAGCACCAGCGGAACATCAGCATTATATGTTTTATTCAAATGCTACAAAGACCACAGAGAAAATGACTTACTAAAAACATTAATCATTAATTAAACATTATCAAGCAAGTTAAAAAATGTTTTATCTATTAACATTAAATCAAGCTAACAATGCCCACAATGTTTCTCATTAGTGCTGATCCTTTGGCAGCACATTCTGTTTTATCTGGGAGAATGAACTCTCGATAATCCTGCATAACAATGTTATTATTTAGATAACAAAGCTGTAAATGTGAGATGTTTAACACCAGAGCTTAGCTGATAAAACACAGCCTGAACTGGATATAGACATCTCTCCCATTTAATCTCTGCAAGTTACTCTGGTGTGATGAACATGGTCAATAATTCATCTGAACATAGTTACTAGGTGAATTGGCAAGGTGTCAACAGTACTGCAGTAAAATAATTGTGTGTATTTTTGGATCAAAGTTTAATTCGCACTGGACACCAGTTTCTGCAGCAATTCTTTGAATGTTCAGACAAATTAAAGGAAGCCCTTTGGCAAAAATGCATAAAATGTTCAAACTAATGCAAATGCTTAGAATAGAATCTAACTGGGGTACAAAAAAACCTTCAGTAATTACCCATACATAAAATGTAATTTCCCTGTGTGTATGGTTAATAATACTTTAAAAACAAAGTTCTTACAATAATGATTAAAATTAGTATCCATCTTTCAGAAACTGCTGGATGACACATTTTAGATCGGTTTCTAATAATGAAAGTTTGGCCATAAATCTCAATCTAAAGAGAGGCCAAATGACATAAACTGGACTTAGGGCTTGTTAAAAGCCTGCCAACTACAGAAACGACAGCCTGTATTTCTGAGAGAGAAGTACAGATTAGCCATTTACATGTACTAATGGGCCTTATTCAGTGAGTGGGATATCTGACGACATGAGGCAGGTAAACGGTCTGTCGTAGACACTGAGCTGAGTGTTCTTCAGTGAAGGCATCCCACAGGGCTCAGTATTCGGCCCCTATCTTTTTTTCCCCCTCTTACCCAGAACACAGCCCTCTCTGTTTCAGTTTCACCCCAAGTTCTCTTTCATGCTCACTACCTATCTTTCAGTTCATGGCACTGAGAAAAATAACCAGCACAGAGCCTGTTGCTGTTAGTTTAAAATGATCGCTCTGTATAAATGAAGGAATGTGCCAGTGCTTTAGAGCTGTAGAAGAGGAGAGCAAGAGAAGGGAAAGACAGAGGAACATATGTTAGTGATTTTAGATCTATGGGTGGAGGACTATTCGCTCGCTTTCAAATCTCCCAGCCAGCTGCTGTGTTTTTCCCAGCTGGACTGGGAAATTTATATTTCTTTAGGGTTCAAATCTGAGAAGCTCTCTTATTGAAGAGAGTCAATAATTAAATGTGCATTCCCTACAGATAAAACCACCTGAAGAATATTAAAAAGATATTATCTTGAAACTTGTGCAATGAAAAACAAAAAATCTGAATTTTAGTCTTTGTATTACATAATGCTAATTATGTAGTAAGGAGATTTTCTATTTTGTGGCAACAAACTAACTTGTTTAAACCAGAGTTGAAGTGTTTGGCTAATCAGCATGGCAACTTTAGCCCCTGTTAGACAACTTTCATTTGAGATTAACAGGAAAACATTATAGACCTCCATGTGTAACACTATAGTGTCATATGACAAACCTCAATCTGTTGGACGGTTAGATCCAGAAAAGTATTTTCATTACGGACACTAATAAGGCTCTTAGGGCCTTTGCAGCCCATGCTGGTTCCCAGACCTCCATTCAGCTTCACCACCACCAGCTTATTCAGACTGTCTGCTATGTTGCCTGGTAGACCCTTTGCCTTAATCTTATCATATGGCTGGATCTGAAACAATGAAAGACAAACAACTGTCAGTTATGACATGCTTACATCTGACCCTCTGGAAATTTATATTCTGGAGTTCTGGATTATATTGTACTGGAGTTCATAAACGATCCATCCAGTGACTACAATGAAGTCTCTAAATTTCATCCAGATGCTGCTGCTATTGGTGTGTGTGAGTTTGTCTCACTGGATTCTTCTTTTAAAAAAAAATCTAACTAAAGTGTCAGAAGTCAAACGTTGGGGTTAGTGCACTGTTATAATTGTGTCTGCGATCAGTCTTCTAGAATCACTAGGATCATTTTCAAACAGGCCATCCACATACAACACACATCATGAACACACAACATTTATTCATAGAAACAGAAACAAAGGGCCATGTTCAACAGAATAAACAGCCCAACTGCTGAATCAATAGTACCAGTGGGAGGGAGACGGAAAGATGAGAAGAAAGAGACGATGAATGTGTTTTTGAAAGAAAATAGCTTTTTCCTTGACTTCATTCCTCTTGTTTCCCAGAGGGCCATGGGGCACCACCATGAGACATAACTGATGAGTCAGATACCAATAAAACATCACCACATTTGCACTAAAATGTAGATTATATTGCCCTACTTTAGGATATTACGACAGATAAAAACGTAACAAATCACAGTCAAACAGCATTTCCATGACATAAATACACAGACAGATGGAGAGCATTATGTAATCAAGGTCATAATGTTTGTCAGATAAAAAATTGTCATGATCCTCTCCATCCATAATATTTCTGAAGTGGATCCACTGATTTATAATAGAGATTAAATATAGATCAGTGAGTGGATCCATGAAATCTGAATGTTTCTTAACAGGTAAGTGATTGAGTTGACCAATGAAATAAGCTGTGGGGTGTGTACAGTTGTAACAAAACAATATATTCTTCAGTTCAGAATCTGCCACCACAGATTTTGTGGTGTATCTGGAGATCTGTAGATTCCTGGTCATCGGGTGCTCAGATACAGCAATGTGCAGCCTCAGTGATCAGATGAAAGAAAACATGTCTCATTGTATACAGGCTTGAGGTTTACAGTGCTCAAACATTGAGTCTGCCAGAAGAGGTTGGCAGCTAAAATCCCAAGGCTGCTCATCACTTGGAGCAAACAACAGCCGGAGAGGCAGCAGATCTCTCAGCCGTTTCAAAGAGAAAATTATTTTAAATGGCCAACTGTGTGCCTGCTTATTCACACAAAGGCATTTATATACATATAATCCCTAAATGACTGCTCCACAAACTGGTGGGACAGTCTTTTCATGTAAATTCAGCCCCATTACTGTGCAATGACAGCTGATTCCTTGATTTTTAATTGAAGAATGTTATACGACATTCACCACAGATCATGGTGCCAGATGGCAATAACATGGCATTTAATTATTACCATATTCGTATACCATAGTATTTACATGTGAATCCAACAGATGAATCAGATAAAACCAATTACGGTTTACTGTATTTTGTTAGTTGTTTTGACTGGCTCAGTTCCAGTCTACTGTACAGTGAAACTAGGTCATCAGTCATCCTTGGAATTAAAAACAGCCCTGAAAATATCTTCTCTATTGACTGCGATTTTATGGCCTGCAAACAAAACATAAACGCGCACATTCATAATGCCATCCATTAATACTCATGACTGAAAATCAATCAGTAATACCAATGATATATGTGACTGTGTTAAATGTGATTCAGTACCATTACTGAGAGAGTGTGTAGCAATAGTGTGTAGTGGTGTAACACATCTCTGTCAGATGCTATATATATATATATATATATAATTTGGTACGGTAACTTAACTTGTATTCCATGACTCCTTCAGTTTATTGTTTGGTACATTCTATACGTACATCCTGTTTTTAGTGCCTTTGATTGAATAGTTGCAATGCAGTTTAGGTGGCATTATTGTGGCAATGAAAGGCATATGACTAAACATGAGCCCAGTCCAAAACCACCATTCCCTTGAACCTCTTCTCCTGAAGCATGACACATGGCTAACTAAATGAACTAACCAGTCAACCAGAGAACAACAGGAACTGCTGGTAAAGAAAATAAAGAAATGATGTCATCTGAGCATCAAACTAAAAAGATTTTTTGCTGTTGAATGAAATTGCTGAAAAATTATTTCTGGGTCAGCCACATTCCAGTTGCTCAAACCTCTCAAACCGCACATTCATAATCACACACACCGCATAAATAAAATCCCACAAAGTTCCCGCAGCGTCACAAGACCAGAATCTCATTAGCTCACCCAGAAAACCACAATTCCAAGTCTGTTTGCATCATAAGCACATTAGAAGAGCTTCTCCATCTTACAGAAAGACAGACTGATGGCAGTATTTAAAGGTCCACAGAGGTAATACAAGGCATTGAATTACTTTGAAAACATCAATTGGTGTGCAGCGCCTTTTAAAATATGCATTCTAGAGTATTTGCTGTGGTGAACTGAGTTGAAGTCTTGAACTAAATTCATTTAAACAGGAAGGGCAACATTTCTCTGAAACGCTTCCTACAAATCCATGCAAATTATGAAACACTATTTATACAGCAATCGTTTTTCAACACACAGGGCCAGTCTAGCACTGCCAGTACCTTTGTCAACAATGTGTTATGTCTTGTCTATAAACCCTATAACTATAAACTAATTCTGCACCACTATAAACAAATTCATGTTTTAAAATATACATAATTTTATAGCCATTACTAAAAATTGCAATTATAATAAGTTAGTTGTGCGGTTTATATTTTTTTTATTTTTTAAATCTTTTTAAAACCACATTTTATATCAAAACAATTTACAACAAATAAAAAAAATAAAAATAAAATAAATGCACACTTTTAGCTGAGCTAATTAGGTTTTTACTGTGGGTTTGGGTGGGAGACAAAGGATGTGAAATCTCATGATGAACTAATTCAAATGTGGGTAAAAGTTCCAATAATTACCCTTTATATGTTAACCACAAACAAGGCAATCAGCCACTTATCTTGGGTATAATATATCTACTGGGACAACACTGGTCATTATTACAGGTGTGACGTTGCAGGATCCAGTCGTTATGTAGCAACAGATGAGGACTAGCTAGCCTTTATACACCTAGCAGATGTTAACTGTGAATGAGCAGTTTTTTTGGTCAAAGACAGTTTCATAAGAACAAACACACAATGACACACCCTTAAGTCACAATAAAAGAGAAAGCACAGACAGCCCATCCCTAAGGACCCGACATCTCAAACCAAACACATTACAGCATTTACTTTCCATCATGTAGAACTAGAAAAGTTTATTTTCAACATAACACATAAAAACCTCACCTTCTCCAAATAATATGCACACACACATAGACACAAAGGTCTAAATTAGCACGCCTTAAGTCTGGAATGACATCGGTTTCTGTGTTGTCTTCTAAGGGAGCTTAAACAGGCATTTAATATCCGGATAACCTGGCTATATATTCTGCAGAGTGTAGTATCAAACTTTTTTCACACAGTTTTACAGTAAAGCCTGCATATGGCAAGTTTCTGGCTCTTAGGGAACATTGCATAATCACAGACCGAGAGGAAAGCAGGCCGACACTGGACTCTTTATGTGAAACACACACAGCCAAATTAAATTAGGAGACACTTTCGTTCATGGCTTGTCTTCAGATGAATCAATTTATGTTCCTTGGACACACACACACACACAATCATTTACATTAGGTCTGTCTACTACTGTACTGTCTAATACTGTCTAATACTGTAACTGGACCCAAAGACTTTGGATATGTAAGAAAAAGTGTATGAATGTCATTCAAAATAATTCATGCTGGAATGTGGGCAGCTTTTAATCACAGCTGGCTAATTCCCAGAGCCTGAGGCAACACTAATGCCCACACACAAGACTCGGAAGCAGAGGCTCTGAGCATTGCCCGTCTGTCTGTTTTAATGCTTGAGGTGTGTAAAGACACATTAGGCTTTACCTTTTTCTGCATAGATTCAGTTTATACTGTAGGTCTATAATGAAATTAATAATATGAGTGAGTTTAAGAATAAGGCCTGTGTTGCGATCGATCACTTGTTTATCTTACCGAGTCCTCGGGGGGCCTGTTGATTTTCGACCAATCTACCGAAGGCCCCTTTACCTGCAGAAATCGGTGGAATAACTTCCTAAAGCCTTCAAAGTTCTTCTTAGTCACCTGTGGAAGAGAGCAGGCAAAAAGGAATTCATTTTCAGTCATTTAAATTCAAGTATTTTGGCAGAATATGGATCACTAGGCCTGTCCAAGATAGTTCCGAAACAGCGGTCAATCAGTATGATTTTTTTATTAATGAATACTTTAACTTTTACATTGTTTTAAACATTTACCTTCCTCCGCTGAATCACAGATTTGTTATTATTCTAGTCTGCTTTAAAAAACAACAACAACACCAACCTGCCAGCATTTGTTTTGTACAATCTGGCAATTAAAACTCCTAAAGGCTTCTGAAATAATTAACACCCTGCTGTGAGAGATCACTGGGTCCTCAGGCCTCTCACAGAGCACATCATTAAAAATAAAACCTGTTTGATGAAAATCCATAAAACTCCTTGTGCCTGCTGAGAATTTAAAGTTCACTAACTTTGTACTCTAATCAAAGTGTAACTTTGATAAATAAACCTCGAGGCAACCGAATTGACCGAAGAGAACAACAGCTAACAGTTAAGTATTAAATAGCACTTAACATTTGACTTTTTTTTACCTGTCTGTTAACATGAACTTAAATGACTAGGTTTAAATTCAGTTCATCACTCTTTATGACCAGGAAGTTCAATTGATTTGATTCAGATATTAATGTGATATTTAAAATCAGCCACCTACGGATCAGGAAAGGTACAGTAACTGTTAATTTGACAGACTAGTAATGTAACTTTCAATTGAATTACTTTAGAAACATTCGTGACTGAAATAACAGTGCTTTTGACATCCAGACTTAGGCAGCTACAATGAATGGCAGAGTGAGAGTTTACATGGATACACGTAAAGTGGCACAACTATGTAAACTGTAATGTGATAACATCTCCACATCTCTTTATCATACTTTATTTGAGCTAGCAGGGTGTGGGTTTTAATACGTCATTTGGCAGAACATGTTTGGGTGGGATCACAGGAGTCTGTGTGAAATGGAGAGGGTGGGACACAAGCGGTCAGTGTGTGTCACTGCGATGACGGCTAAGCCTGATTATTACCATATGTCGCTGAAGAAACACTAGGGTTGATCACCAGACACCAAACTGTTTTGCTGTCTGACTTACTCAAACCGCCTCAAAACTAAGATGTTCCGTGAAAAAAGGGAAATGAAAGAAGGGGAAAAGCTAAACAGATGGAAGTGGGTTAAGGCTGAAGAGAGAAGATGCTAGTCTCATGGTGAGAGTAATTAAACATCAGCTCAGCAGTGCAATGAAATCTCTCCTGTCATGCTGACATGTCATTCATCAGCCGCTGCACTCAGATGGCACCTAAAGACGATCCCTCTCGCTTTTCATCTTTCCTCTTTTTCATTCTAATGTGCACTGAAACTGTGAGACCATTAAGAATAAATGATGATTTCTATTCCTAATTAAAAGTGCATGTCATAATTGTTCATCTCATTAACAAGTTTTACACATAAAGTAAGGAATATACTTTTGAGAAATGGGTTTAAAATGATGCACGCTCACTCCAAACAATCCCAGGCATGACAGCAGTCTAACAAGAGCAGTTTTGTGTTACATAGAGCAGGATCACCTCCTGAACTGACATGTTGAGATCAAGTAACCAGCCAAATACTACTCTCTTTATCTTTTTTCGGTTGTGGAATAAGTTGAGGAATCTTGTCCAACGATAAATAAGAGTTTCAGCAAATTAAAAACTTTTGCATGATGCTGAAACCATCATATGTTCCTGATCACACCTATACTATCTTTTAACAGTTCATGGTCAGAAAGATATAAAAAAAAAAAAAAGGGACAAAGGCTGTTATGTTGAACTGTTAATTCATCAAAGAATCCTGAAAATATTAAGTTTTGTTGATAAGAAATGTTTTTAGCACCAAATCAGCATTCTAGCTTTAAGGATCAAGTCACACTACAGTCTGGTTTAACGGCTGCTACAAATTCAGCTTTGCCATCACCAGAATAAGTTACATTTTAAATTATTATTATTATTTAAAAATTATTAAAACTGAAAAATATATATACAATATTACTATTTTACTGTATTTTCAAAAACATCTTAAAGACCCCAATCTTAGTGTACATAAATCATCCATGAAATAAAAAGGTAAATCAGATGGATTTTTATAACTGTATTTAATTCATTAAAAAAATGCTGGTATCTCACCTCAGCTTCTGCACCTTTGGCTGTGCCTAAGAGTTTTTCCAGCTCGGCGTACATCGAGCTCTCCAGCTGCTGTCGCATCACCTCCTGAAACTGAGCCATCCCGTTGCTGTTGATCAGTAACTCCTTGCTCAGACCTACAATTAAAATTAAACATCTTAATGTAAAAGTTCTTACATTAGTTTTACAATAATAAAAAAAAAAAAAACCCTACTGAGCTTCCTTAAACTCAGTTGAATGATTTTCCTGCAAACAGTCTGCAGCAGGAAAATTGTGTCAATGGAGAATGTAGTCGGTGTGTTCAAATACAGTTCTTTAAAAATGCTACAATTAAATTCGAGCGATAACAGACAAGCAGTATTAATAATTGGGCCACTATGCCACAGTCAAAACACTCATATCCAAGAAGCCACGAAAGCACATGTTATCAAGAACGTTTGCTTCTGGTAACACACATACTCCGCATGGCTCAGGGTTAGCTGAAAATGTAAGGTGTGACTCTGTTCTACCACAAACACCCTATTATTCTTGAGTGAGTACAATAGAGGGCTTAAACTACATTCTTTTTTATTTAATTTTAGAAGATGATGAGCTTAAGGTATGGAGTTCAGGAAAAGTCTAACTGTATTCCTATTTATAATTATTATTATTTAAGGGCCATTTATTTACGTAGTATATAGGAAGAAAGGAAAGTGGGGGAGACATAGGTGTAACAAGATTCATACTCATATTTCCAGCTCTTAGATGTCACGACTCACGAGCAAACGCGTTATCTTGTGCCACAGCATTGATTACCTGACTGAATCCTGCTCAACCACATTTCTTTGGTAGGCAACCATTTGTTTCATTCTCCAGCCAGCGTGCCAAGAAATTGTTTATCTGCTAACATAAAATCCAGTAAATGACGATTTCAGCTGGCGCTTCAAAAATAAAAATTATCTGTTTTTCTCAGAATTATCTAATACACCAGTGTAACCTTCAATTCTACCTACAAATAAAACTAAACAGTGGCTTGAATTGATTTATAGTTTATTTGGCTGGTGGCCATTCATTTAAATGATCGAACAGACACTGTTATTCACAGTGATTCACAATATGATATGTTTCCCTCTGGAGGAACCAGAGTTAAAGAAGATAGTCATAATGTACAGTCTGCCAACAGAATAAAAGTAAGGGTTATTTTGTTTTAACGACTGGCTGACCGTACATTGTTCCACTTACACAGCTATTTACCAACTGAATAAATAAAAGGACATGAAATATTGATGTGTGCCTCTATATATGTAACTATTTGCGAAGAGAGAAAATGGAGTGATGTAATACTTCTAACATAATTACACTTATTTTGTAAAGGCACATTGTAAAACTAAAGTCCATTTTTTCATATCTTTTGTTTTATTTGTTATACTATTTATATGCACATTCATGAGATCCTGTGGCATTTGTTTTACTATTTTATTGTTTTGCTTTTGTACATTTCTTGGGAGTGCTGAAGTCTCAGAATGGTGCCTTAAGCAGCACTGAGTACATATTGTAGATTATTTCTATATGTGTGCAGAAAGGGTTTTCTTCGTTCACAGAAACATAACCTCTGAAGAGCTGCAAAAATCAAACCCTGCACAGATCAAAGAGCAACTACACACCGCACAGAATAACAGCTCTAAATACAGCATGTTCCAAACATCTGAAACCACTGGTGAAAACGCTCCATGCTTACATGCCGTTATTATGAATTAATATTGAACATTTGTATGTTCCTCTTTTGCTTTAATGAACTTAGGGATCAAGCTAAAAGTGGCAAATGTGATGGTCATGATTTGAAAACGATCCATAGGAAGCAAATCAGCTTCACAAACTGGCTTATTTGAAAATGACTGATAAAAAAGGCCGATAAAACAAATCTTGTTAATGATTTACACCATCACTCAAAGGTTTGAGGTCAGTAAGAAGATTTTTTTTTTTTAAGAATGTAAACTTGTTACATTTATACAAAGTGCCAGCAAGGTCATTTAAAATGCCTTCTATTTCTGTTTATTTATAAGTTAAAGATTCCAGAGAAAAAAAAATACAGGTACAATTTACATATTTAAAATACATTTAAATAGCCTAATGTTTCACATTAGTATGTTTTTAAATATAAATAAACATATAAATGCAGCTTTTGTTAGCATAGGTTTAAATTAGATTTAAAATCTTGGAATTTCAACGTGACCTCATACTTTTGGACCCCACTGTACATCGAAACACTGCTCACTGAATTCAGTGAACAGAACTAAAGTCAGTATCCCCTGTAATCGGGTTTAATGTCAAATCTCTTTCAATTACAGACACAGTCAACCCAAATGAATAGCTGCCAAAGCGAGAAATGGACAGACTGGGCTTTACAAAATGCTTTCCAAAAACCCTTCCATTTCTGTAACTTTCCCAGTGTATCAGTCAACACTGACTGAGGGGTCCATTCAGCTCCCACTCTCATCAGAATTCAACTGACAGCTTGAACATGGTGCAGTAAGAACCAGTTGATCACTTGATACCAGTAGGCATAACCTAATTAATAAAGTTACACACAGAGAACCACTGCAACCTTAAAGGTACTTAATTAGTAAGTACAAAACCAGCAATACCAGGACTTACCTTCAACGTAAAGCGACATGATCTCTCCTCTAAAGTATGAAATGCAGTTCGATTAAAAATCACAACAATAATCCTTTTTTTTCGCTTAATCCCGGTCAAGTCATGGGAAAAAAACAGCAACACAGATACAGTCCTGTAGGGATTTTAGGCTTATTGTTAGTAGTGAGAATAATAATAAGACAGAAGGTCAGCTGATCGATTCTCTCATTCTGTTGAAGAGCGCGCTTTCATCTGGCGTTCATGCGCTTTTAAACGAATCATCTCTCCCTCTCTTTCTCTCCTCCCACGGACTATCGAAGAACGCGGGGTGAATAAACGACTGCCTCGTCGACCTTTACTCGCGTGTGCGTTTATTGCTCAAAGGACACGCTGCGTTGAAGTGATTATGTGCATCTCTCGGTGTGTATATGTGGGACTACATTTGTGCTCAGCCCCTTTCCGTCATGATTCAACGTGTCACATTACAATCCAGACGCACTTCCTCGATCACGTCCACCCGGTTCTAGTTGCGTCTTATGATCACTTGTAAAAAAACGAGTCTGTTTTGTTTATTTTCTCAGGGGAAAAATTAAACGTTTTTGATGTACCTAATTGTAAGAAATGAAATGTTGGTTGCTTCAGTGGTATTAGTATGGGCTGTACGCCTTATTGCAGTATTTTCGTCCTTGCAGGCACAGAGTCTCTCTGTGTAAAGTAGCAGACCCTTGACGATATGCTGTGGCTTTCAAAAAACGTCGCTTTTTAGCATACTTTATGGGATGGGGACACGTTAGAGAAAGTGGTTCCCTGGCGATATAGTATTATAAATGCAAAGCGAATGTGAAAGTAGAATTGAAATGTCTTACTCTGATGGCTGGAAGATGCTGTCGGGGAGCTGCTGAAGGTTGTTCCGGAACAGCGACGTGTTTGCCTCTCTGACCAACCAACTTTCTCCTCTCAGAAACAGCAGCGCGGGGTCACAGAAACACTGCGGAAGTGCTTCGCTATAACATTGTGTAGAAACAAGCTGATCATCACACATCAATTCAAAAGAACCTGCGTAGACACCACAATTATATAGACCTACGACATGTGCCACCTTTTCCCTCTTTTTTTAAATTGATATCACTCTTGATGAATTGTGATTCTGAACGAACGTATCACACTCAAATGTTATCATATTACAAGAGACGGCGGAAACACATTTTTTTATTTTATTTAGTAAACAAATGCTAGGTGTTACAAACATTGCAGTAGATTAATTCCGAAGCGAAAACGTGAACTCGCAGTAACCAATGTGAGCGCTGTATTTCAGAGCGGAACATCTCATTGGCTGAATGCAGACTGACTGCGGTGTTGCCATGTCCTCTTATAGTAAGCGACTTGTGGATTGCCTTTTTATAAGATCACTCATCAATAGAAGCTTTGCTGGGTTTCGATTTGTTAGCGTATTTGTATAATGTACTCACTTAAAATGGGACTTATTGCTCAATTAATTGTAGTACAATTACATACCCCAGTAAAACATTGTTTACCAAAAACACTGACCAACACACCTACATATAAGACTTAGACATTATTCCCCCCTTTGCAAATAGGTGTCGGTATTTTTATATATATTGTTTTTTAACTTAGAGACAGTTGTCTAGCAAAACATGTCAATTATTTTGTAGAAATATTTAATTTAAGATAGCGCACATTTTGGGCTCGTTTTTCTGTTAAGATTTGGCAACACAAGGAGCAAGGCCACGTCTGCAGCCTCACACCAATGACCTTGCAGGACAGAACGATGAGCACATTCATACAGGGCATTCAGTGTGTTACAGGATGTGTACAATATTTTGTATGTACATGTAAATGTAAAATATATTTCGTATTTCTAATATTTTCAAGTAAGGTTCATAAACGAAAAAATATACTCTAACCTCTAAACACAACGTATATGTCAATAAATGGACTGTACTAGACCATTTTTGCCATTATCACTGTAAACCTCAGTGTGCAAAGGAATGTGTTAGTACTGTTAATGTACAAAAATAACATCAGTGCACTAATGCATTTTAATGTCTGGGTTTTATTGCTGGATTCTACATATAAACATTTGTTACAGTAACCACACTGACAAAGGAATTTAATTTAAATAAGAAACATTCCTTGATAATTTATGACTCCTGTCAGATATGTAACAGCTGACATTTCAGTCTGGACAATGACACAGAAAGACCTAATCCATGCACTCTGAGTCCTTTCCAGGCTTTGGTCCTCCTTTATGCAGTTCTGGATTGGAAAGGGCAGTCTAGAAACAGTCTAGATCTTGTTTTAGACTACATTTTCTCTTTACATGGCAGCTGTGCTTTTGGTGGAAGACCAAAAACAAGAAAGGAAGCAACCAAAGTCCCTGTTTAACAGCTGGACTAGGCTCTATATCTGATTTATCAGACAAAATCCAGCTGAACAGATTTAATTCAAGTACATACGGTTCTAGTATTTGTGTAACAGTTTCAAGGGGAAGAAAAAGATTTTCAGGAGTGTTTTACAAACGTGCTCCTGGAGTTTTCTGGGTATCTACGAATGGTGTAGGTGGTTGGATTTCTATTCACACACCCAGGAAAGAGACAGCCGTGTCTCTTTCCTCCACTAATTCAGCTGCTGTTGCGTCCATCTTTGCTCTTGAGAAGTCGTTGATGACCAGGCCTTCAGCTATCTTCCAGGTCTTATCCTGAAAAATAAAATAAATTTCTTGCAATGGTTGCTGAAATCCAGCTTTCTCTAGTTGAGCTTAATAAATAGATGTAAATATGAATTTTCATCAAGCATAGATTTGGCCAAGTTTTTATAGCAAACCTTGATTGAAACAGGGAATGAGTAAATGAGGTCCTCAGGTACTCCATAAGGGTTACCAGTGGAATAGACACCCATAGAGATGAACTCACCCTATAGAACAAACGCAGAAGCAGTTCAGATCAAATCAGCAGTTGCCTTGTGTGCAACATCAATTGTGCAGAATAAGCAGAGAACACTTGCAACATTCATTAGACACCATTATATAATGCAATCACCATATTGCACATACAATTACTTGAGTCAGTACTAAAATGATGTCAATACTTTATGAGCAACTCCCATAATGACTGTTAATAACTTAAATATTAAAAATGCTAAACAACAAATTCAAGATATTAACATAAATAATATTTTTTCTATATCTATTAATTTTACTGAGGAACATATAGTTCTTAAAAAGTCAAATGTATTATTTTAATATGTTTTGTTTTTACATTTAGAATAAACTGTTTTAAAATAAGCAACTGTGTCATCACTTAAGCAGGAAAATGGTAATATCCTCTGAGTTAGAAAGTCTGAGAACCACTCATCTACAGAGAAATCAGTGCATATTTTAACCAATACAGGGATGCAATACTGGTTTCAGTCTGTGTGAATTGTGAAAAAACCCTATTAAGTTGACCTCAAGAGTGCCTGCCCAGATGTCTCTCATGTGGTCACAGATGGCCTTGGCGGCTGACATGGCACTGGAGAGCTTCCTGGCTTTAATGACTGCAGCACCACGCTGCTGCACTGTCTGAGAAACAGAGAGGAAGAATGGAATAACCACAGAAAGATTTAGATCATATCACTCCAATTAGTAGTCATAAGTAAAGTATATTAGTAATTTTGCAAAACGGACTAAACTGTCTTATTGCTCAGCACCATACACACGAATGCAGATAAGCTTTTGCTTACGCAGTAATGTGGAAAAGTAAATAGTCCAACAGGGACCTCTACAGGAAAAGGAAGCCACAGCAGACAGCACTTACAGAAATGAAATCTCCCTTCAGCCAGGCATCGTCCTTAACTGCATCAAAGGCAGTCACGTCCTTCCCCTGCACATTCACCTTGCAGTGGTGGGCGTCAGGGTACTGCGTAGATGAATGATTACCCCAGATAATCATATTCTTCACAACGTTTGCTGAAATGCCACAGCGCATTGCCACCTAGAGGACACAGTGTGTTATACACAAACTTGTGCATAAATTGAAGAATTTCACCTCTTTGTATTGGTGGGACATCCAGCAAAAGGCTGTTTTACCTGAGAGCAAGCCCTGTTGTGATCCAGGCGTGTCAGACAGGAGAAATTCTCTTTGGGGATGGATGGTGCGGATTTGGCCGCAATCAGACAGTTAGTGTTGGCTGGGTTACCAACAACTAGAACCTACATATTAAAACATATGGCCTTAAAATTAGCTTCACTTCGTTATATTTGCTCTTAATTAGGTTAAGGTCATTGGCTTGTTATTCACCTTGACTGTTTTCTTCGCATACTTGTCAAGTGCCACCCCTTGGGACTTGAAGATGGCAACATTAGCCTTCAGTAGATCCTTTCTCTCCATGCCCTCTCTTCTTGGCATTGAGCCCACCAGGATGGCAGCATCCAAATCCTTGAATGCAACATCCTCTTTATCAGTGGGGATGACCTCTATAACAAAAGCCACAGACAATGGAATTAAAACAGATGGAGGTTAAGCAAAACCACCAACATCAGGGAGTCACAAGACAACCCACAGAGAATCTCTGCAAATAGAGAACCTGGTTAATGTTGAAACTCTTAATATATTATATATTGCAATACACTGTATTGTGAAATCATCATTGTATTGCATTGCATTGCATTGGATTATCAATATTTTTAAATATTTAATATTTTAATAGCACAATAATCCTGCCAATAATTAATCATTTTCATGAAATGTGAATTTGTGAAATAATAATAACTGAAAGATTATTATTATTATTATTATTATATGCATTGTTTAAGTTACTCTAAGTATTTTTATATCAAGTTAAACTGCCATGTATTTATTACATGTTAAATACACATATAATGTGCATATATTTACTACATCAAAAATAATTAAAATGTGCATTTGTTTGAATCAAAAAGATGATTCTTATGAATTTAATTAACATCACAACACACACATACATGCATAAATACATATACAGTGTATATATATATATATATATATACCTACTCTAACCCTACCTCATACCTTATTTTTAACTTTTTGATTATTCCCTTAATTTTGATTGAAAAATAATAAATGTAAAATAAAACGAGCACGACACTGTGCCACTGGAGGAGATGACAGTCTTTTGTAATCTTGACTAGACCAATCTCACACACTGGTGGGTAGAGTTAATGTAAATAGCCTCTGCCAACAAGGCTGGCAATTTGCACATAGTGTAAACAGACGCTCTGTATTTTTATATATGTTAAGTTTATATACTAAATATATTTATACATGATATATTTTATATAAATATTAATATATACACATTAAAACAAAAAAATATTTTCTAAATATATGCTTTATTCCATGCACTTGACAGGTCACATACTGTACTGTCAACCTTCCAACATCATCCTCGGATGGGAACTACAATCCTAAGCTGCCCTTTCAGCTGGGGATCATACAGGCAGCCAGTCAGATTGTTTTGAGCTCTTGTCATTTGTGCAGTAAAAACACAGGCCTTTAAGACTGAATGGCTGGCACAAAGTCCACAGGATACAGGGCCTCATGACACTCCATTCTGTGTGTATGTGTGTATGAGTACCTCTCAGAATTGGAAGAGCACAGTCCTGCAGCTCCATAACAACACCTTCCAACACAGGCAACATGGGAGTGATGTCCAACAGAAGCAAAACGAGAGGCTGAAAGCAAGAGTTAAAGAGAACATCAGAGCATGTCTTGCATAACTGTCATAACATGGTTTTGGTTTTGCAATAATCCCATCAGCTGTCGGAGACAGTTGGTGCCTTTTTCTGGAATTAGTTGAACAGCAGTCTGAATGATACAACAAGTCTTTAATTGGATGTGACGGGACATTGCATAAGGCAAATCCTGCCCCTACCTGATCTTTACCGAAGACATCTCCTTTTGCAATGCTGTATAGCAGAGAGTATGCGATCTGCCCAGCAGCGCCGGTCACCAGGACTCTAATAGGCTCACCCTACACCAAAACAACAGAGATAGAATTATAAACAATTCATGTAAATTAGCATAGAAAATAAGTCATATTACAATAACCGCTGAAGACAGACATGCTTCTAGAGGCTCACCACATTAGACATAAATAGTCCTGGCAAACTCTGCCAGACCTCAGAATGACGTGCTGTGTGGGATATTTTTAAACCTGGAGACATTTATACATTCCTTCAACGAACTCACTTTCACCAGTTGCAGAAACTTTATTTTGTTGCAGATTAGTGTATCTGTATTATTGTCAGAATAGTCTAATCTATTTTTTTCCCCACACAGAATGGAACCTCAAAATGCTTTAAACGGTTTGATATAAGACACATCCCATGCAAGCATAAATGCTTGACTGTTATATTTTTTCTTTTAATCATCACTGTGCTAGTATTGGTTGGCAATTGGTTCACATGTTACAGGTAATTGCAAATGTTCTCTTGTAATTCAAGTCAAATTAAACTTGAACTTTGAATTTAAAATTGAACACTAATTTTTAAAGCCTTGGGTCACGCAATAACATGGTCATTTATTGACAGTAAAACTTCATACTTCATATGAATGTAAGTCAGAATACTAATTTTTCTTACCATTTTCAGCTGGTTGACAATGACAGCGGCTCTCCCACTACTCGGGTGATTGCGGAGGTCACCCCTATTTTCCTCGCGAGGCAACAAGTGGCCGGCACCTGCATTTCAAGTGCCTTCTGGGAAATGTAGTTCTTAGTGGAGCTACAGGCGCCAGTCTGTTGAAATAAAAACTACAGTTCCCATAAGGCACTACAATAAATCACAAACTAAAAAGATCCCTCTTCCATGAGTTGTGTATGGGACGTCCGACGACTTATTCCAGCGAATCGGTTCTTTCGAACAGTTCGTTTCAAAGTCAGTTTAACAGTTTGACCATTATTCATATATATATATATACACACACTTTAAAATAAAGCATTCATTAATTTATGCACTTTTAATAAATACTACATATTGTTTTATTTGTAGTCTTTTTACTAAAAATGCTCTGAGCTATAACTGTTACCTTTTTTATTCGCGATTTGTCAGAAGTTAATTCAAAAGATTAATTGATTTGAAGATTATTTTGCGTGATAAATACAATTTGCTCACATAAATAACATATTATAAAGCAGTTTATGGAATTTTTATATTTCTTAGTTTAAATATTTGTGTAAGTTCAATTTGGACAAATAAGTATTAATGGAAAATAACCCAAATATTCCTCGTGACAAGACAATGTATCATGTTAAGAATCAATCGGGT
The DNA here is from genome assembly GCA_032361165.1 of Enteromius paludinosus. Taxonomy (NCBI): domain Eukaryota; kingdom Metazoa; phylum Chordata; class Actinopteri; order Cypriniformes; family Cyprinidae; genus Enteromius; species Enteromius paludinosus. The sequence continues at coordinate 1,704,718 of JAUMHQ010000025.1, read as the reverse complement.
TTCTGAACGGGTTTATAAACCTCAATCCTGATCCAGACGACGAAAGGAACAACCCGGAAGATATTAGAGTACCGTAATGTTTGGAAAACACCGCGGGAGAAACGTAAACGGTGATGGAGAGTTGCGTCCGTTGCTTGGACACTCTTGAAATCATGACCATGTCAATGGTTAGCAACAACTAACAGTCCTTAAAAATATCGTATATAAGTAATGTTACAAGTTACAAAAGTGAAAGAGATCGTGTTTAACTGCGACCATTTTATTTTTGCCTGTGTTTTCTGAAGTTATGAGTTATTCATCATTTGTAGTTTGGCAAGAAACATAGTCAGCAGCTCCTGCGGCATCTGGAGATCAACAGATTATTTGTGAACTAACCGGTAAGTCCATGAATGATGCGAGAGTCAGAGTGTCCTGTGCACTGGAGTATTTCAGAGTGATGAATGTGTGTATGATCAATTAAATGTAATTGTTTTAGCCGTTGTACAGCGCAAAACATTGGGTGGTTACGTAGTTTTTGGGAAATGTTTGGGAATTTAGCGGACTGCCACCCCCTTCGGACTGGTTCTGCTGACCGGATAGAGTTCACTGTTTTCGGCTTGGACTGAATTCTACACTGGCTTCTGGTTTTGTAGGAGTAAGGACGATTTTACGAGAGTGTGGCACATATATTAGTGGACGTGGTCTGTGTTATTAGATGGACTACAGATCTATGCGTCATATCCTTGGTAACACAAGTAATTAATATTTGATAGTTTGAGACAGAGACATAAATATAATAAACTATTTGAAAGATAGAATTTATCAAAACTAGGTTATATTTTATATCAACTCTTTAACTCATGTAACTGTAGTGTATTTCCCTATTTTCTGATTATTTTTCCATTCTCATTTATTTTCAGTAGTAAGGGAAAAAGTACTAACATGTTTAAAATTGATATGCAAGCAGAAAAAAGAGCGAAGAGTAGCTGTTTGATTAACACGCATATCTTGTTATGATATATTTGGCTGTCTCCTATGTTGAGAGGGTGATATAGGGCCTCTGTATCAGTTCAGTGCTTTAGGGACCCCTGCTTTGGGTGAGATAGATGATCTCTCTGCTGCATTTTACATGAACTCATTACAGGATCATTACAAACCGCCTGACAAAGGAGCAGGGGATAGTGTTGCTTCCTTATGAGATGTCCACACAGAGAGCAACAGCAAACACTCTTCTCCAAAACACAGAGTGGAGAGGGCAAGCTTTCAGTTTACGAGTGCTTATTAATTCTATTTAACAATTGCAGTCAGATTGCTGCAAATGGCTTTTGACGCTCAATCATTTTCGGAATAAAATATCATATTCAGAATATTTTATAGGACATTCTTACAATTGTCTGAGCCTCCCTCTCTATCGTTCTCTATATTCTCTTTCTCACTCCCTCGGGCTGTTTCATTCACACTTTGTATCGTGAGACTGGTGTTTAATAGCATCTTCAGGTTTCTGTAAAAAAGTGTGCTATACCTACACATTACACATTTTCAATCAGAAATAGACTTAGTCAGATACCAAAGTAAGAAATGTTTTAATTAAACTTGATTTAATCATTTCACATGATGCTGATTCGAAAGATATTGTAGGACTGATATTTAAAAGAGAAGAAAGGACGTGACATGTTGCCAGGTATGGTTTCCCATACTAGGAATTTGTGCTCTGCATTTAACCCATCCAAGTGCACCCACACAGCAGTGAGAAGGGACCAACCACTCACACACACACACAGTGAACACACACCCGGAGCAGTGGGCAGCCATTGCTGCTGGGGAGCAGTTGGGGGAACGGTGCCTTGCTCAAGGGTCTCACCTCAGTCGTGGTATTGAAGGTGGAGAGAGCACTGGTTATTCACTAACCCCACCCACAATCCCTGCCGGACCTGTGACTCGAACCTGCCACCTTTGGGTTACAAGCTCAACTCCCTATCCATTAGGCCACGACTGCTTGTTAATAAAACCTAATAAAATATTAGTTATCAATTACTAAATTAACATTGATAAATGATATGCAGTTAAATACAAATAAAATGTATTCAAATTATATTAATTAAATATTGGAACGTTTTTTATAGACATCTTATATTAATTTTTAAGCATTTGCTCTTGTCAAACTGCTCTGGGGAAAAAAAGTCATTTTTATGCATGATAATTGGGCTTTTTAAAATACCATTGTAACCTATTACTTTTTATTTATCAGATCACTTTGGAAAACATTTAACCTTTAAATCACATAACTTTTTCTCTTAACCATGACAGGATTGTCAAACCAGTAAATACAGTTGTGAAATGTTTTAATAGCGCAGTATCAGATTGCACACTGCAAAGACTGAAATTCTAGAATAATCCAGACCTGCTTGAACAGGCCCCTATTTCAGACAACTCTTTCCATAACAAACTGAAAATGAAACTAATCATTCGCATTAAATGATTAATAACAGTCTATATATTTGTTTTGCACCCCATAAATAGCAGGGGATTTTGATTTGTATGAAACACTAATATCAAGCATTTGGAAGACGTTTTTTGTTTATTAATTTTTCGACCATAACCACTCGTTGAACAAAAGGTTATCAGTATTCTTAGTTCAGCTGACTTATTTCATAACTGTCATGTTTCAGATGCTGTCCCTGATTCAGTGCGTCTCTATCAACTCATGCTCTAGTGACTTTAGCTGGTTTCTGCCCTTTTCCCACCTTTTTTAAAACGTGCTGTTTTTCACAGACTTTGTGAACCTGCATTGTTCATGTTATGTCAGTGGGAATGTTTGTTATTGTGTCTAATGCACATGCTGGACCTGGTGACACAAGGATGTTCATGGTCTATGCAGAGAGGAAAAATCAAAACAATACCTGTGAGGGATTTGAGAACATCTGCACTCTGTGACCTAACTGAACTATGCATCTGAGTAAAGAGATGTACTGTGGGATTTATCTTTTCAGTGCCTGAGTGAGCTAAGAAGAGAGTAAAGAAGGAAAATATTGTGGGTTTGGTTGAAAGTAATATAATCTGAGGTCAAACTAACTACTTAAGATTTTGGGCTGAGAAGTGAGATATATTTTACTAGTTTTTAAGGCATTATGTTTAAATATACTGTGCATACCTTGGGCAATATTTGAATATTCTGAAATATATAAATAAATGTCCAAGACCATCTATGTTTTGGGGCCAGATGTTTTTCTCTGAAAGCAATCAATACATTTATTCAGGACAGATATATTGAAATTGATATTTCAAATAAATGCTGTTTGTTTGAACGTTCTGTTCATCCAAGAATTTCCACAAGAATATTAACTTTCCGCAGTGATACTAAGAAGTGTAACAATAAAGACTGCCGAAAATTCAGCTTTGATATTACAGTAATAAATGACATTTTAAAAAACATTAAAATACAAAGTACTTATTTTAAATTGTATTAATGTTGCACTTTGCTTCTTTTTTTATTGTATTTTTGAATCAAATACATGAAGCCTTTGTGCGGATAGGAGATATGTTTAAAAAAAAAATCAAACTTGAACAGTAGTGAAAAGCAACAATGGAGCATTTTTGGCCCCATTTTTTTAATATCTTTCAGGTTTTTATTTATTTATTTTTTTTTCAGTTTCAGCACAATGGCTTTTTTACTCATTAAAGTTTCATCAAGGTCATTGGATATAAAATCATTGTATTATAGCATCAGCGCTAAATAGTCGTTGGTGTTTTTTGCTTTGTTTTGGACTGAAAGCACTGGTATTCACCCATAGAAATGACAGACCTGGCACTATACCGTTATGAAAGTGCCAAGTATTATGTGTACATGGACGCTTTTTAATCCATGTTGATTGGATTAAGATTCACATACCCTTATTTTTGTGATTTATAAATCTTATTATGACCTCGATATCACAATGATCTGCTTTATTCAAAGACGATTGTATCTGTTAGAGATCTGCTACTGCCTGCCCCACCGAAATCCTTTGCTAGATGACTATTATCCCTTCTCCATTGTCTGTTGGCAAAATCCATCTTGATAATATGCTGTGTCTCAATGGGATTACGTGGGAACGGTGATGGCCATCCTTTAAATGTTTGCTTGCATTCTCATGAGTTTATTTCTTTGCATGATTTTTAGATTTTTAGATTATTTGTCTAGTGCCCATAGTTTGAATTGCAGTTCTGTTTTATGAACATTAGGTGCCAGTGTAGCACTGGTTTTGTAGCCTAATTCCTATAACGTACAGAAAGGCAAGTAAACAAAAAAGAAGAATCCCGTTAAAGATTTTGAACCTTTATATTCCTCAAATCAATGAATGGTTTCATTTTAATTGCTCTCATTTTTAACCTGCGGTTGTTTGGACTTTTGAAAGCACTACATTTAGTTCCAGGCCCTTGAAACCTGACTGGAAGTAATTGAGTGAGCGTTATTTAGTTTCTCCTCCTTCAGGGGTTTTAAAGACAGGCGTATTTCAAGTTGTCACATTGTTTTACAAATGTACAGCTGGGTTCTCCTGGCTCGTGATCATTCTAAGTGCTCTTTGATTTAGCTTCAAACAACAAAGCCCTCAGGAGTATTTACTCAAGAATGCTTTTTCAGCCTTAGACTTCCCCATGCCTGTCAACTACACACTCTGTCAGCTTCAAACTTTCCCATGCCTGGCAGCCACACACACACACTCTGATCAAAGTGAGAGCACACACTTCACCTGCTTATAATGCAGCCCCGCCCAGCTGTCAATCACCCTGCCTTTCCTCTTCAATGTCTCGTAAACACGCCATAAAATCCATTTTGAAATCAAAGCACTGAGATATTGATGGTAACTTAATTTGACAGCCCATATAATGTGCAGTTTCCCATTTCTCATTTGTTGTTTACACAACAATTATGTAAAATAAATAACATTTTTTTAAATGTTGTACACGATATTTTGTTCACACTGTATGTGCGTATACACTTTTCTATGTGGTTTATATTTGATATATTTATATGGGTAGTTGACATGAAGTGTGTATAATTCTCCACAAACTCTTGAAAACAAATATTAATTAAAATAGTATAAATTAAATAACTTGTAACATGGACAGTTCATACTTGCAAAGATAAATTTCTTACGCGTAATAAAAGCCAGAAAAAAAGAAGCCAATAAAAACAATGCCTAAAAAATTATCTAAATGTACACATGTTCATTTTAACCTAAAATCTTGATTTTGAATAGAAAAAAGGTAATTGACATCTTATTTTATTTCCTATATGACAATGTGTAATAATATTTTCAAGTAATTTTATATTAAGATCTGTATGTTAACAATGATGTATGATATTAAATTGATAAATAAAGGGTTTTTGAACTTGATCGCAAAATGATTAACCGTGGAACTCTCACTTGCCAAAATCGATGTGGTGTGTGTAGTTTCCTCATCATTGCAATGGAGGGTGCTGATGGGCCACACATGACCCACATCAACATTGCATTGTGTTTGGTCTCTGGCTCCTGTATTTTTTTGCTGTTGTTGCTTGCTTCAACAATGCTCTTCTTAGAGTCCTACACATCCACTGAACTCATCTAAAGGAGGGAATCATTGCCTTGGGGATCAGAGTGTTGTTCAGGTTGGCCTTTCTGTTTGATCGCAGCTGTCCAGCAATCAAAACATGTTGCATTAATTCAAATCCCTTAAACTGGACGGACAGTCCTGGCCTTCACACTCTCCTGCACAATAGTGAGAAATGGAGAAACGGAGAGACAATGAGCAACCTGGACCAGCTCCTGAGCTTGAGGTTTGTTTTTCTGTTTGTGTCTCTCTCTGCCAGTGTAGGGATTAGGCCTGTAGTTAGTTGCCCTGCCCTAAGTTACCGTACAGATGTTAGCTGGATTGGCATTGTCATGACATCCACGGCCTCCTTGATGGGCTAGTTGGGTCCTATTCAGGGGTGTGTGTGGTTTGAGATGAGTGCAGTATCATTTGTCAGACAAAAGTACAAAAAAGACTCTTTCAGTCATGTGTTTGCTGTTGTGCCTCTTTTTGTTCTTAAATAGTAATCAAAGTATATATTGATTTAGTAGTCATGTTCAGCTCAAATGTCTGTTTTCTGTTTAAGGAGGTATTTATGTGTTTGTATAGACAGTGGCTGGCTGTATTGGCGTTGATGGGTTTAAGCTACTACTCCATGATCTGTTTGAAAGCCATAAATATGATGAATATGAATATTTATAAGCACTTTTTTGTGCTTATAAAGTGTATATATATATATATTTATGAAATAAAATACATGTATTTTTTGCACTCCTTGTTTCCTTGGAATGGATAGTCTTGTGGCATCTCTATGAAAATGACAAACATTAGCAATTATGTTGTTCTTTGGAAACACTGTTCTCAGTTGAATAATTTTAGGCCATCAGTGCGTGGCAGATTCTCAAGTAAGACTCAGTCCACGTCACAAGCACTGGCTCTTAGTCACACACAACTGATTGGAAAGGACTACCTCGTTTTGTTGATGTCTGAAATACGAGAGCTCTCAGAACCATTTTAATACTTTAACTGCTGCTGAAAACTCTGAGCTCTGGTGCCGTCCCTGCGGGCCCCTGCTAGGGAAAGCTGATATAGGATCTGACAAGACAGGACTTGACACAGCAATGCACTTCCCTGCTTTTGTGTCCACTTACCTGCGGCCAGCCGCTTGCATTTGAGGATTTCCCCATATAAAGAGGAACAGAGGAAACATGTGTATGTGTTGACTATCATCAGTCAAATACAACGTGCAGAAGCCGTGGATGGAATGGCTGGGCGTGTGTGTGGGGTTTAACATCGAGTGGGCATCCCATTAGAATCAAAGTCATTGTGTTTGTAGAGGGGCACTTGGGTGGGTGTGTTTTGTGCATGCATGGCTGATCACTTCATCTGCTTGTCAGATAGAGCTCCTCCAGGTGCTGGAGAATTCGGCATTCACAGTCCAAACCAGCATTCCTGTTCCGCCTGCTTCTCTCTTTGCGTTCCTCCTCATCCACGCAACCAGCTCACATGATGACGCTCAAACTCAAAGGTCAGAGGTCACACAGGAAAAGCCGACCTTTATTTTAAATTGAAAATAACTTTATGTCTAGTCTCTGTCAGCGGTGTCGGCTTTAGGGGTCATAGAGAGGGCAAAACTCTTATCCAAAATGCCAAAAACACCTGGAGAAAAAGATAACATTTCATTACAAGTAATACTTCGATTGTCAGTGTAGTCTGTGTACATTGTGCATTGCTACTAATCAAACAGGCTGTACTTAGAGGTGTTTTTTTTTTTTTTTTAAGCACCCCGACCAGTCTGACACAGCAACATTTGCACCATCAATGGCCTAAGTTTGGGGTGGGACTATCTTTTTGTTAGACGAATGCCATATGTGGTAAATGTTTAGAAAATAATAAAGCCAGAATTATTATATCATGCAACGTGTATATATATAATATATAATATTATTTTATTGTATATTATATTATATGTGTGTATATAGGCTAATTCATTGGACGTAGATATCAATTATAGAATTTTATTTCTTCTGATTTTTGTACAAAGAGGTACATAAATTATATTTTAATCATATTTTTAAATGAATATTTTAAGCTTATTATTGTGTAATATTATATAGCAATATGCTATTTATGTTTATAATGAACTAACAATATTCACGCCAAAATTTGTTAGTATATTTCAAAAATAATTTACACAGGAATGATTACTATTATTCATTAAACATAACATTTTGAATTTAATAATATTTTGTCTGTTTTTGTTTTTATTCTGTTTGTTATTTTAATTTAATTTTTAATAAAACATTTTCTGATTATATAGTTTTTAGCTTCAAAAAAACATCTCGTAAGGGTTTGTGATTTTTGTCCTTTGTGTGGTCCGATGTAGAAATAACTCTAAAAGGTCTAGCTGAGGTCGATCACTCTGGATGTCACCCTGAAGAAAAGAAGAGAGTGAGGGGGAAAAAGAGCGAGAGGAAGGGCAGGTGTGTGCTGTGTAGCGGCCACCGTGTCAACGTCTGCCTTTCTGGACTGACAGGTTGTCATTTTTTTGTGACAGCATCCTGCAGACTATCCGTAATGAGCTGCTGTGAAGTCCGCAACATTCTCCTGACCTTTCGGCGGCTCGCATCATTCACAGGTCTTCTCCTTCTACGCATCCTTGTCAAAGGGCCAAACCGCAAAACGCTGGGGGATGAACGCTGGCAGGGACATTAAAGAAAGTAAATCCAACAACAAAAACAAAGACACGGACACACTGACACCTGTCTCACTCGCACCTGTCTCACCAACAACCACACTGGACACTGATAGACAGACTCCTAGAACTGCTGTCCCGTCGTTTAGCGGCTCCTTGTGGTTTTGGCCTTTGTTGATGGCGGCGTTTACTCACCTTTGGTCACCAGAATTTATTTAGCAAACAAACTCTAGCCTGTGTTTGAAAGTCACAGAAAAAAGCCCCCACAGTATTCAGACAAAAAAAAAAAAAAAAGATCCCGCCATTTCTTAAATGACAAAAAATTCCTCAGCTCTGAAAAGTGTGACCCAGCCTTGCGCCCCCACTGTTTGGCTTTCTGCTCCAAGTCTCTGGGTAAACACCTGCTTAAAAGGCTTCGCTCCTTTTTTCTCTCCTCTGTTCTTTTCGTGGCCCTCTTTCTCCTGATCATTTTGCTTTAATGACGTTTACAGATGTACTTAGACCTCCTCGTGAGTGTTTTAGTCTCAGGTTATTACCACCCATGTTTACGGCTATGCTAACAAGAATCACATTACGCCCCGGCCTGTCGGAATGGAAGAATTCAAATCAAAGCTCATGCAAAGCTGTCTTTATCTAAGTGTTAAGTAAGAAAGCAAGCCTGGACGCTCAATTTTAAACTCTCATAAGTGGAATCATAGAAGATTGTGGGGATTGAATTGATGCAAACACAGACACACACACACACACACACACATATATAATATATTGTCTTGTTGTATGCAGTAACTACACATTTTCTCAATTTAACTGATGGGTTTGGTTTGACTTTGCTTAGATTTAGAGAAAATAATATAATGCATAGTTTTACAGTCATATGTTATCATTACTAATATAATGGTGACATAATGTAACTTTAAAGCAGCATTGTATTATGAAGACAACTGTGCATGTAATATTGCTTTTAATTTAAGTAACATACAATTCGATTTCAATAAGTGCTGTCAAACGATTACTTGTGATTAACAACATTCAAAATAAACGTTTTTGTTCACATAATATATGTGTGCTTACCATGTATATTTATTATGTATATATAAATACAAACACTTGTCTGTATGTATTAAAGAAAAATATGTAATGTTTATAGTTTAAATATATTTATATATATATATATAATATAAATTATATAAACATATGCATGTACATATTTTTAAAATATAAGCTGTATGTGTGTTCTTTTATATGAACATAATATACACATCCATATATTATGTAAACAAAAACTATTATTTTTTAATAATTTTTTTTTTTAATTGTGATTAATCGTTTGACAGCACAAATTTACCATTTGTTTTTACTTTATTAAAGAAAATAGTCCCTAACTAAGGCGCCAGGAAATTAACTATTGCACATTGCAATAGTTTTTGCAATTTTTGAATAAATCTGTTAAATAAACGATTCAATGATGATTAAAACATCCGATGCATCCCAGTTTACACATCATCCACCATAAATAGTATTAAAGATTATTAATTGCAAATTGCACCCACACACACACACACAATTTTCTTATGCTCACCAAAGCTGTATTTATTTGATTAAATAGAGTAAAAACAGTAATGTTATAAAAATTTATTTGAGCCATTTATAGTATTGAAACCTCTTAGAAATGTGAAAGAGGGAAGGAGAGAGAGAAAAAGATAGAGTGAGCATGGGAGGAGTGAAGTGGAAGAATGACCATGCAGCACTGAGTAGATAAGATGACTGGTGGCGATTGCATTGTGTGTATGCACGTGTGTGTGTGTGTGTGTGTGTGTGTGTGTGTGAGAGCGCTGCTCGGTCAGCTCTACAAGAGCATGGCACAGAATTAGAAACCGTCCAAACCTGCTGACATGTGCTTTCTCTTTTTTTTTTCTCTCCCTCCCTCCCTCTTTACAGTTCTCCTCTTCTTTTTAACCCAACTCTTCTGGAAGAGAGGCTAGTAAATCCTTGGCTAGTCTCAGTTAATGCTGCTAACTCTCGTTTGGGAGATCTAGCAATTCATATACGTATCAGTGCCGGACTTCTCTGTCTCAAACCTTTTATTTTTTTCCCCTCTGTCTGAACTTTTCAACTCTTGAACTCTCAATGGCCTCGCTCTCTGTCTCTCTGACAACAATTGGAGTAGATTCTTCCTTTTCATCCCGTGAAGATCTCCTCGTTTTTCACACTTGTTCATTCCTTTCTCCTCTCGTTTGACAGACAGACAGACCTGCCCCCCGGCCACGTCACTCACGCTGCCCAACTTCATTTACGGCCCTGATTGACGCCTCTTACACACGCGCTCACACACACACAGACATACTGTAGATGTCTTCTCACATGAATAGTATTAGCTTTACCTCATTTTGAGCAGCTTGTCTGTCAGTCTCTATTATTTGCCTGCTGAATGTGAATAGAGGCCTCTCTGAGACACTCAAGCTGTGTGTGTGTGTGTATGTGCATGTGTGTGTGTGTCATGGCGCCACTCTGTCCTTGTATCTCTTCAATGGCACCTTCATTTTACGTAGCATAGCCACATATTGTCTGTCACACCTGACTTGTCTCTCCTGTTATGAGGACCCCAGAGCGTGGAGAAAAGACATAGATGAGTGGACTGATATGATACATTATAAATGATATGAAGCTATGGTATTTGAACCGCTAAAAGCAGACAGATGGGAATAAAGACTAATTCAGTTCTTTTCTCTGCTTGCATATGGTTTTTCTGGTGTGTTGCTCTTTGAGCTGAGGTCTTTTTAATGGAAATGTCCAAAATATCCCTGCTTAGAAAGCCAGCTGGGTCTTTTCTGTTATGCTGTACTTTTTTAAATGTTTCTATATAATTGTTTCAAATGTTTCTAATAATTTCTGTATTTCTGTAGTAAACTTAAAAAATATGCTGTGGTGAAGATCAGGTACTTAAACTTTATTCATTAATTATAGCTTGTTTATATAAATAATGGTATGGAAATGAAGAAGATGCCAGAATTTTAACATCTTTGGAAACGTTGATTTATGCTGATTTCAGACATTTTATTGGATAGGGTAGATTTTTTAGAGTGAAGAAAAAAAACGAATACCACAAACTGCTTTCTAAACTACTTGAATACCACTTACTAATTTAAATAATAAATACCACTAACCAAAATGTCACAAAAATAATAAAAACTTGCCAGAAGAAAAGTGCCTTAAAAAAAAAAAAATTCATTAAACATAATGTTTTCTGATCTTTTTGTGATTACTAAAACAATGATGATCTGAATCGGGTGTTTAAATTAGGGAGACATAAAATATGTGCAGTGGGTCCTGAGGAACAGGATTGAAAACCACTGCTGTAAGACACCATTTGTGTTTCGCTATAAGACTGAAAGCCGAGACTTTGTTATAAAATTACTAAAGGGACTAATCTTATTGCTTTTGGGTGGCGCACTATAACGAATCCAATGGAAGACATAAAAAAATAATTTCCAAACAGATTGTCCCCGCGAATATTACACATGATATCATTTTGTAGTTTATTAAAGAGGGTTAAATAAGAGAGCATCAGCACCCCCTAAAGAAATGTTGACTGAATGTGTGAGTGTGTGAGCCACTCGGACGCAAAAATATTCAAATATGCCTATATCTGGTGGCCTTCTCTCAATCCGGGTCATTTACAAGTGCACTATACCAAATACTATATTTCAATTTTTTTTTTCTTTATACAGTATATATTTCGACTTTAATCTTGTATTTTTGACTTTATTCTCGTAGTATTTCGACTTTTAATCTCATAATATTACGACTTTAATCTCGTAGTTTTCGATTTTTTACATTTTTTTTTGGTGGCACTACAACTCCATCGTATTTTAGACATTTGTGTAGCCTTGAAAAATTACTTGTTAAAATCTAGATAAATTACACTACCCTTCAAAAGTTTGGGTAAAAAAGTTTCATTAATTAAATTTTTTATTTAATGAAATGAAAACTTTCATTTACCAAGGGTGCATTAAACTTATTTGAATGTACTGTAAAACTATCAAAACAAAACAAAAATAGATGCTTTATTGGTTTCTGCAAAAATATAAAGCAGCACAACTGTTTTTACATTGAAAATAGCGAGAAATGTTTCTTGAGCAGCAAATCAGCATATTAGAATGAGTTCAGAAGTGTGAGCTTTGCCTTTACACAAATGATAGGGACATAAAAGTCTAATGCATAACAGAACTGACCCAACTGATACTAATTTTTCATGGTCGGGCTGTTGCTTTGATCGTGGTCTGAGTTGGTTTACCAGTCCTAAACATCTTGGCCAAAAATATCCCAACAGTACTTGTTCCCACCAGCTCACAGTAAAACTGATTTGCCTTCTAGAACAGCTTGTAACCATATATGACCATCAAGAAACCACGTGAAACAAAAGCCGGTTTAGCAAGATTCTGCAGTTCTTTGTTCTAGTCAGACTGTCTTTTGAAAGTTATGACAGACTTTATTCTCCCGCCCTTCTGCTTTTTCTCTCTCTCCTCCTCCTCTGTTTATTGGGCTACTTATCACCCTCATGGAGATCACTTCCTCTCTCTCTCCACATCGTTTTCATTCCCCTGTCTTATCACTCTCCCTACAGCACTCCTGGGCTTCCTCCAGTATCCCATCATGCCCTTCTGTAATCTGTGACACCATTTTTTGTCAGCACATCTACTTGTATATTTGACTTCCCCATTCCCCTTTTTGTTTCTCTCTCCCAAAGTGTTTTCCATTGTTTTGTGTCTCTTTAATGTTAATGCTGATGGCCAGGCGGTGCCCTAGAGGACTCTGATAAGAGCTGCTGCCTTTTCTGTTTTCTTTTAGTTGTACTGTTATATATTTTCACTTCAGTAACTTCAGCTTGAGATACAGAGCAGAGAGAGAGAGCGAAAGAGAAAGGAAAAACAGAGCTGAAACTGAGTCAACACACAAAAAAGTATACGGAATCATAAGCATATATTAAACCTAATAATGTGTACTAAAATCTCAGGAAAAGGTTGTTATGATTTTCTAAAAGGTTGAGTGAGAGGTGAAGGGTTAAGATGAAATTAAAATGCATTTTTGAAGGGCTGCAGTTCTTCACAGGTGGTAGTGTCCGTTGTATGCAATTTCAGCTGTCAGTCCAGGTTAGATGGGACACTTTTACTTGTGTCAGTGACTGAAGAGAGTTCTGAAAGAAGAGAGAGAGGGAAAGTCGAGAGAGGACGTCTGCTTTTCCCTCACTCATCTCCTGAAATCAGCAGGTGCATCTCTCTCCACTCTCCGTTATGACCCGGATAGGGGCGCGGGGTCAGCAGGGGTCAATCACTTGCTGATGATTTTCTTTCCATCTTTCCGCTGCAGTCAGCTAAACTCTGCTGTGGTTATCTGTGCTCTGCACGTGAATTCACCGGCCTGACCTTTTTAATTTCTTCTGACATTTTTTATTATTCAATTTGCCCTGTGTTCTCGTAACGTCGCTAAGGTCCTGTTGCTTTGAAAAAAGTCAAATGAAATAGAATAAAAAAAATGTAGAGTTGCTTGATTGCATTAAATAAATCGAAGGCTGGCGGTATGGATGATAGTTGACTATGGAGGGCAGAACTAAAGGTACAGTTAAAGCGAGAGTGCCATAAATGAGGAATGATAAATTTAATCTGGGCCTGATTAAATAAGCGAAAAGAGGAACAACGTCTCTTTGGGGTCGACCACTGGGCAAACAGAAAGATTACCTGATGGACTCATCTTTTGCTCAGGTTGAATATTAATGTGAATATGTGTGTGAGAGAGGGAGAAAGACAGGGAGAGAGCACCGATAAGACTTTGATAAAGATTCGTTTTCCCAGGGATTTAATTATGTTGCCTTTTAAATCTGAGCAGGACCGGAGGGCCAGATGCTCCCTGTCCTTGTTGTAAAACACTCTCAGTACTGTTTGACTTTAATGTTCACCTTCTTAGACAAATCAAATGTGTAATTTAGAGACTTAAAGGTGCCATAGAATGCATTGAGAGAATATTTTAAATTGTTCTCTGATATGTACATAGAAGGTATGTAGCTT
>JAUMHQ010000025.1:1650606-1687070 GCA_032361165.1 Enteromius paludinosus | reverse complement strand
CCGATTCCGATCGAGTCTGAAATCACGTGATCGGGCCCGATTTCCGATCATGTGATCGGATCGGGACATCCCTAGTTACCATGTATTCAAGACTAGGAGACGCTATTAGTTCCCCACAGTGTTTTGTATACAATGACCACACACACAGAACAGAGAATGGGTCAGATTACATCCATTTTGTCAACAGAGTCTTTCTACACATTCTGCCACACCTTTAACCCATTAGAACTAATCAATAATGCAGTGCTCATTTATCTCACTGTTTCTGTTGCCATGGCAACATAACCACAGCATTGTGGCACCAAAGAGGGAAATGAAAAGATCAGTCAGAAGAAGAGAACAGAAAAAAAACAAAAACTATTAAAAGATCTACTAAACTACTAAATCAAAGAGCCAATTATATTCTAATGTGGCATCAACATATGAAATATCTCCCATCCCTGTAATTAAGCTTAAGCATCATGCAGCAGATGCCTCTTATGCAAAGTCAATTACAATTCAATTTCTGTGGAGCCACCTACCTGCAGGAACCTGACCTTGACCAAAAGGAACTATGGTAATAAATCAGGTGATCTGAAGTTCATCCTGACTCGTAACTGGCCTGGCTTCCACCAGCATCCATGCCATTATTTCTCCTTTCGGAATTCTTTATTGTTAATTTAGGACGTGACCTCGCTCTGATTCAGGGTCAGTACTTTTTGTAACTTCAAACCACCAGGTCTGCCGGATCTCTAAACTGCTGACTTTGGGGTAAAAAAAAAGGCTTGTCTTTCCACGCAGTCACTGAATCCAAGTTCTCAGTTCTCTCTGACACAGAGGACCAGCTGTTCTCAAGGGAAACGGTCACCGGTTTCTAAAGGATGTGCCTTCACAAAACCAACCTAAAATGTCAGTACATTATCTTTATGCTGCTATACAATTGGAAAACTTTATCTTTATATCATCCTAGGTCTGATCTGGCCCTTTATTTATGTTTTTCTTATTTAATCAAATTTTAGTTGTTTCCCAAACCCAGCTCTTTATTAATGAAATTAGATGCAGAGGAAACTATAACTTCTTACTTCTAACAAAAAGCTCTCTTGTGTTCTACAAATACAGAAGATATCTCAACATTATACATAAACGTTTTTTATGACTTGAACTAAAACATGTATTACTCATTTTCATTTATAAACCACACCAACAGAAATCACAGCAGTCCAATTTTTTACTATTTTACACAGTTGACCCATTGCAAATGGCCGTGATGTTACACACATCAGTACAGTAAGTGACTGTAAGGAGTCAGAAGCATTGAGAAAATATTAGTACTCAGGTGAGGGTTCCCTCTGGTAGCGATGGAGGTGTGGTTTGTAAAAGTGACAGAAAAGGAAGAAAGAGAATAAAAGACATGAAAGAAGACATTCCTCCAAGATGACAATATCTGAGCTACTCCAATCATATTGTTATCATAGCGCTACTCCTTTGTTAATAATTGTCTAATTTATCTAGCTTTTAAAGAGTTATTAGAAACATCTGACACCAAGCTGAAAAGCATTAGGTCTCATGAGGTATAAAATTAGGTCATTAAAAAAATGAGGCTATTCAAATATTTCATAATGAGCACGCCCACAAGATTCAGATCACATGTTTTATAAAAGAAAGCGATCTGATGACTGCCCTATAAATAAACAGAAAATCCCAGAATCCTAACATCCCAAGTCTACGCTATACACAAAGGGATTTCTGCACCAAATCCCTAAAGCATAAGACAACAAAAGGATTGTTTTATAGGGTAACTGATTTGTGAACCATGAATTGTACGCAGCACCTCCCTTCATCTTCCACCTCATCTCCTGTGTGACACGATCTCTATACTGGAAAATGAGAGCGAGCACATAAATATAAGCCCGTTTAACTTCCTGCAGAAATGTAAACACAGGTCTGGAAGATTTTCAATGTTCCATAGACAAAGAAAGAGAGGAAGAGGAAAAAGTGCAGTAGTTCGCTCACTGTTTACTTTGTGCAGACTTCTTTCTCCAGCTATAAAAGGGAAAAGTTTTCAGGCCTTGATCTCTCTCTTAGCCAGATGAAAGCTCTTCACAGGCTCTTGACCAGGCTTGACTTGCTCTCAAATGCTTGCTACACAAGATATCCAGAAGGCCAGCAATGCAAGAGGATATTTATGGAACCAACAGTCCCTAAACTACTCATAGCTGAAGGTCAGAGAGCAAACTCCCTTCACAGCCTCCTTTCAATGAAATCCCAGAGAAATGGACAAGAATTACACAAAGACATAGAAGTCAGTTTTTTGTTTCTCAGTATGCACTTCAGAAAATGAAGCAGCATGGAAATTATCAAGGAGAGAGAGGAGAAAAGAGAAGGCCCTTCTGAGATCTAGAGTGCTGATTAAATCTGGAAAATAAAAGAAGCCTGTGTTCTAAAGAGTAACTGGACAAAATTACACCAGAACACAATTATGTGAAGTCGTTTTTTTGTGCCAACAGCATAAGGCAAACCATGAGAAGAGATTTTCATGAAAATGTGCATTGCAAACACACAAACACTTCTGTGCAGAAAACCAGGCCAGAGACAAACGACATTTAGATGGAGATCTGAAGGAAGACACGACTGGGTATGTTAGAGAGGAACAAGATAAGTGTGTGAAAAGAAAGATAAAAATTCAACAGAAATGAAAGTGATTCAAGATATACCTGGAAACAACTGCTCTTTCAGTTTTTGTTCTTGTAGATTTCTTGAACATCTCCCTTTGATGTGGTTTTGCTAAATTCTGCTCAACCTCAAGCATGCAGCATGAACATCGTGTGCTTTTCTGTGGCTACAGGGGAAATTACAGTACCCACGCTGCAAGAAAAAAAAATTAAATAAACAATCTAACATTTTAGTCCTGTTTTCCAACTTAAAAGAAATAAAAAATTATAAAAAAAGAACCTGTGTTTGTGTTTATCTTGAAATAAAAAAAATGGTTAAGAACATTTTATTTCTGTCATTGTGTACATAAAACAAAAATGTAAAAATGTTGCCTTTCCAACTTAAATAAAATTAGTTGAATAACTATTAAAACTAAATTATTAAAATGAAAAATCTAAAAAAAAAAACTTTTCTGTTTTAAGTATGAATAACAGCTAAGTAAGGTTTTTCTTAACACAATAAAAAATGAACATACATTCTGTTTATAAAAATACA
Source organism: Enteromius paludinosus (assembly GCA_032361165.1). NCBI lineage: Eukaryota > Metazoa > Chordata > Actinopteri > Cypriniformes > Cyprinidae > Enteromius > Enteromius paludinosus. Next base: position 1,683,884 of record JAUMHQ010000025.1, on the reverse strand, counting down.
TATTTTTTATATAAATCAAGTACGCGTTTTAAGAGTTTACTTTTTTACTTTTTAAGAGATACTTTTGGTGGCATAAATCACAGAAATGCTGATTAAGAACGTGTTTTTCAGTGCTTTCTGACCCCACACATATCTAGCAGAGAGCGAGGTCTTGACTCTAGTGACACACTCACACTTCCAAGCTAAACATACGCATTCATGCATGTTTGGCTACATTGGGAGCAGGACTTGTTTACACAAACTGTCCTTTGCAGAACACAGGGCTCTTTCATATCCAGATCAGAACAAGAAAATAACAGTCTTGTCCAAGAGCACACGTGACGTAACTGTGACGCTCCACCCATGCAATATTTAAGGAGGAGAAGCAAACACCTCGTTATGATACCAAACTTCAGAATGACTATCTGAGAAGTGCTCTTCTGGGCCAGGACATTTTTAGCCACTCAGGCCTTCTCAACACATTCCAAAAATTTCCGTTATTCATAGCTGACCTAAGCCATCTAGCAAATCATTGACTAATGTACTCAGGATTACATGACCTTCAAAGGAAAACTTTCTCACATGTTTGTAGGAGGAACTTGTCAATTTACTGTAGGTCACACCACAAGTGGGATTCGACACATTTAGGGAAGTGCCAAAAGAAGAAGGAACATGAACGAAACAGCTGAATTTGAAGCCTTACAGCACATGTTCATAAGAATGCTGCAATAAATAGACAGGTCTCAAACCGCCGTGAAGTTGGCCCCCCACCCAACGGAAAACGTTGCAAAAGTAGTCACAATCGTTTGTGCAGTAAAAAAAAAATTCGTTTGTGCTGCTTTGGTTTGCTAGATATAAAATATTTATTTAAAGGTCATTCTCAGGTCACTCAGCCCCCCACATGCTCCAAACCTGAAATGCGTATTTCAATCAATTTCGACTGTTTTCAACTAGCCTAACAGACAGCGGCTCACATGATGTGTGGATGTGTGTTTTATATGCCCTTCTGAAAGATGAATCTACAAAGAATGAGTGATTAACATTCATTTCATCAACACATCAGCAGTACAATCTCTTGTTGTGTTTGCCTCATTTTACTGATGACTGCTTTTCCAATCTTGGAGTACAACGCGATAGTCTAATACTGTGATTGATGCAGCTTGACTGTCTGTCTGTCTCCTCATTAGTTTAAGGCCCTGTTTACACGAAGGGGGAAGACACAGGTATTTCCCTGCGGTTTGGTTATGCGCCAGAAAATGCTTAGCGCCCTATTTTAGATAGGTTTGGCATAGATATTATCGCGCTCGACGGTGTATTTATGGGGGTTGATATAAATGACAAGTTTTTTGAAAACGATGTTGTGTGCACAATGTTATTATTGAAAACGGAGGGGAAGAAATATTCGGTTCTCTAAATACCCGGCTATGTGTAAATGTGGCCTAAGTAATGATAAACGATGTTTAACGCAGTGTTATGCATTATGCATTGCTAAAGGTCACTATGTAGAAGTGTGGTCGATTCGCTTACAAAAGCACTGTCCACGTTAGTTTTGGTTCAAGTTTTGAGTCTGTGGAGCGCTGCAGCGGTAGACCAATCATATAGGACTGCGCCATCTGACCAATCACAGCAGTGAGGGCTCACGTGAAGGAGGGGTCTAGACAGACTGATTCTTCGAACTGATTCACACGAGTCGTTTACGAATAATTTAGAAATGGGGTAAAATTAAATCTATTTTTGGAGAAAACTAAAGTGTTTTTTGACCTTGCATACACATAAACCTGTTTTAAGGGACTCATAAAACAATATTAGCCACCTTTAAAATGGCATAATAGGGGCACTTTAAAATTTTCCTCAGGTTCAGTGTTCTTTGTTTCATTTCCACCTGGAAAACCACAACATCAGATTGACTACTCAAGAGCAACATCGCCCCCCTCTGGACATTATGAAATGTGTGAGCAGTTTAGAATAATAATAAAAAAAACATCATTGTCCTCACGCGTGGAAATTCATCTTCGGCCCACACAAAGAACTTACCACAAATGATCTCAGCTGTGTAATGTAAGTTTTGTGTTTTGTCAGAGCTGCTGGCAATCTGGAAATGTCAGTTTAGGGCAAATTACAGAGAAAAGACAATGGACACAGAAGTCATCGCAGTAAGACTATCCAGTAAATGGTAGGGTGTCAGATTTAGGCTAGTGATTAGATTGTTGTGTGCATGTGTTTGTTATCATTTGTGGAACAGATGGCTTGCCAGGTTGAGGTGTCAGGTGTAGGTTAGCTGTAAGAGTGTGGACACAGGTTTCAACAGTAAACTGATTAACCCTGAACACATATTCACAGAGGTTAACAGCACAAACAAACACATGCATTCACTACGCAGACAGATTTAGATAGAAGTCATAGAGTAAAACGTTAAAAAAAAAGAAAGTCAGACTGAGATTTCAAGCCACAATTATAATGTCTAAATTAACGATATTGGGATGCAAAGCTTCAATAATGAGAAATGGTGCAATTATGAGAAATTAAGTCACATTTCTTAGAAACAATATCGTAATTATGAGAAATAAATTTGCTAATTGCAGTATACAAAGTCATATTTTGAATTTGCAATTGTAAGATATGAACAATTGTGAGAAAGTAACAACTGAAAGTCAATCATAAGAAACTATACTGCAAGTCTTAACTGCAAGAGTCACTACTGTTGCATTAAATTGCAACTATGAGAAATAATATTGTATGTATTACTTACATTGTTTATTTTGCACTGAGAAGAAAACGGAAAAGCATTCTCAATAGTGTTATCATGTTCAATATCTGTTACAGTCATAGTGACACACAAGAAAAATCTCCTTTAGCTAAATCCTTTCACATTTCTGGACCCACATTGTAATTGAAGTTGTTGTTAAGCTCTAAATCTAATTTGAGGTTTGGAATGGGACGGTTCACTTTAAATCACATTTGAAGGTGTAAATCAGGGTTTAAAGAATATATGGGACATCTGGTGAACAGCCATGAGCCTCTAAATCGTGACCCTTAGGGGTTTATCCACAGGGATAAACTGTGATTGGCACATCTAAATGTGTGGTAAGAAATCCTAACCTACTGGAGTGTGGCAGTCCCTCACCTATGAATCAAGAGGCAAAAGGAAGCAGAGAAATACGTATCTGAAGCTATCTGAAAGCAGATTCACGAGCTGTGCTGTACTGTACTGAAGAATAAAGCACCTGGACCATGACCGCGATACTGCGCACAGCGAGGCTGCAGCCGAGTGAACTTCAGGCTATGTTTGGAGAGGAGAAGGATTATTCGTGCTCCCTCAATGATATTGTTCATCACACAGAGGTAGATATCTGACTATAGAATATAAAAGACTAATTTACCTTGTAATTAAGCAGTTTGAGGTGAACTGATACAGATACTCTGTAATGGAAGAACTACTAGATATACTGTTTTTATACTTGACTGTAACATTTGAAGTGAATTTGGTTTCAATTTACCATTTGAACAGTAGTTTGCTTACGGTCTGCTTGCTTTTGGTCTCTCAGGAGTGTGAGGTGCAGTCTGAAGGGGATAATATATCGGCGTGCAACTTGAGTTCCCTTTCTGATGTTGACTATGGGCAGCCATGTGCATCTCCTCATCGGCAGGGACCTGTGTTCTCCAAACAACAATACTACACCAAACTCGAGGAGCTAAAGAGAGATCACTTGAGAAACATCTCTGAGCTGGAAAAAGTCTACCTGAGCCAAAACAAACCTGGTCGGAGAGAAAAACAGCTTATTGCTTGTTGGAGACAAAACGGAGAAGATACAGAGAGGTCTGCCACTTTTAATACATTTTGAAGATGTTAAAATGAATGAATACAAAAACTAGACTTTCAAACATGCAACTACTTAAAACTAGAAAACTGGTGGTTTATATTCAAAGTAATGTGCTTTCTTCACTAAATTGGATCTTAAAAACCTCAGATTACACGCATGGTGTTTGTTCCTTGACCTTTGACCTCTTGTTTTAGTGAACAGGTGGAGCTCATCCAGATTGGGAGAAAGGGTTCAGTCGGCCATCTGAAGAATGGTGTTTCTCATCTGAAGTTAAGGGTCAGTGTGTGAACCTAGAGCTGAGCTTACTCAAGAATTTGTTCAAATATTTTAGCACTCTCAGAAAAAAAGATAAGTGCACACCAGACTGAAAAGCTGTTTCAGGTTCTTGAGAAGCCCAGACTTTAAACGGTAGGTTTTTGTATGACACATATATGCAAATTTGGATGCATTTCCAGTGTGTGCATTACAAAACCCCTCAAATTAGTCACCAGTCTAAATTTATTCAGAGAAATTCTCTGATTTTTTTTTAGTAACTTACACTGTCTATAAGAAGAACGGAGACAACTTCTACTGAAATCCTGTTATGAGTCAGCACATGGTTACTTTTAGATGCTTTGTGATTATTCATGGGGAGTTCAGAGATCCACACCGTTCTTGAGTGTTACTCTCATAAATAGAATAAGCAAATTTGTAATAATAATCATGTGAATGGATCATGTTTTATGGATCATCAGATGATCTTGTGCTTCCTGAAGCATAAGATCCTCTTTGAATAATCCTCACGTCATGCTGAAGAATATGATCATTAGGTCAGGTGACATACAAACTTGTAGAGATCACGCAGCTCAAGCATTGCTGTCGTTAAAGCAAAAGGGAAACAATTCTGACATTCTGAAATACATGTAAATATTAATGTTAACTAAATTGGTATGCTGATAATGTCATTTAGGGAAAACACTGAGAGCTATGAAATTACGGTAAAAAAAAACAAACAGAAACTCACTGTATATCAGTCAATCTAAGCTGACATGCATTTAATATAAATAAACTTAAAATATAATATAAATTTAATTTGGTACAATTATGATTTTAAAATGGTAATTTTATTGAGATAGCTAAATATTTTCAAGATTTATGTTTGGCCCCCGGAAGTTTGCTGAGATTCCCTGGTTGAGAACCACTGCTTTATATTGTATTTCTTAAAGAGATAGTCCACAATTCTGTTATGAATGACTTACCCTCATGTCAATTCAAACCCGTAAGACATAAATATTTTTTTTCAAATCCAAGAGTTTTCTGACCCCACATAGACAGCAGCGAAACTACCACATTCAAGGCCCAGAAAGGTAGTAAAAGACATTGATAATATAGTAATCACTTATAGAGGTATTTCAGTTAGATATAATAGAAACCAGAACTGTCGGCATGGAATGGAACAGCTGGATAGTGGAAAAGTGGCTTATGTGATATAATAATTTTAAACAGCTATGGGAATACTTTTTGAGTGCAAAGAAAACACAAATAACTACATTTTTACTTTATTTAACGTGGTTATTCTTTGAAGCATGATCACGAGAGTGCCACAATGCATGCAGGAGCCAGCATTCTGATGTAAAAACTGCAAGTGCTGCTGTTTGTTAACAAGCAGAGAAAGGCACATGCATGTGTCGTGGTACACTTGTGAAAACGTGTAGAAGTCTGACACAGAAGAGCTTTATAAAATAAAATTTTAACCACTGATGTCACATGGACTATTTTAATACTGTCTTTACTACCCTTCTGGGCCTTGAAAGTTTCAGTTGTGTTGCTGTCTATGCACGGTCAGACAGCTCTCAGATTTCTCAAAAAATATTCTCGTTTTTGCTCCAAAGCTGAACAAAGGTCTAACATGTTTGAAATGACATATAGGTCAGTAATTATTGACAGAATAAAAATGTTTGGGTGAACTAACCCTTGAAACCCATTAGATATGTATGCACATTACTAAAAGTCACATCACATATTATTTTGACCATTTGTTTTCCTGATTTGAAACCAAAACTGCATTTAAGCCTAAATTGAATTTAAGCAATTGGTACAAAGAGTTGCAGAGAACAGTACAAAAATCAAACATTTCATTCGATTTTTCCTCCAAAGCAGGCTCGGCAAAACTCCTTAGAGGAGCAAAGGAAGTTGTCTCTCTCTCAGCAGAACTCATCTCATAGCACAGCCAATCAGGGCATGGACAGCCTGAGACAGAAAGACAAAGTCACCATTCCCAAACCATTTCGCATGATGCTTCGTGAAGAGGATCGCAAACGGCGCAATGTGAAAACCCGCTCTGAGATGGAGCTGGAAAATGAGAGACTGAAGAAAGAGCTGGACGAGATAAAAGAATGTAGCAAAAAGTTCCGCGCTAAGCCAGCCCCCGCCTCCACTTTTTTGCTCTTCTATGACATCATCAATAAGAGCCCAAATAAGCTCCAGCGGCAAAAAAATCGAATCAACCAAATGGATCACCATGGAAACCAACACAAACAAAGCCCCCAAGGCCAGCCCCCACCTCTTCCGCAACAGCCATTTAGCTTCATTGAAAGAGAGAGAAAAAAAAGAGAGAAAAAACTAGCGGATGAGCTTAACAACTTGACTCCCAAAACAGAACGAAGGGCGTTCAAAGCCAGACCCGTGCCGAGGTCTCTATACAGAACCACCTCACCCACCTGCCAGACATATGAGACAATTAATCTGAATCGCAGAGGCTCAGCACTGCCTCCTAGCATTCTGGATGACACACTGCAGGAGGGAGAAGAGGCAGATAATGAGTATGATGATGAATTGTCAAGGCCACAGAGCACAGATATATCACGATGTAGCAGCAGCCTCAGGAAATGGAAGAACAAGGCTGGGTTGCAGGTGGAGGAAGAAATTGAGAGAAAGAGGAACAGAGAAAGAGACAGAGACTGGTCTTACTTTCATCCACTGCGCAGGACCAGCCTCTGCCACAGCCAAGAACCCCTGAACACCTGCAAGAGTGACTACATCAGCGTTTAACAACCGATAACCCACAGCCTACAATACAACATTTATCATCAGTACTATAACTCTATAACTGCATGGTGTGATAGAAATACATATAGTTTTGTTTTTTTCATTGTGTTACTTTGGAGAAATAAAATCATGTGAACAATAAATAACTCCTAATAATCTGCCTTGTCTTGACTGAATGCATTTTCAGACGGATTTTATATGATTGCATTAAATAACTGAAATGTCTTTGGGTGTTAGCTTTATTCATTTGTTAGCATTGCTTCTTTATTGTTTCCTTAATTAAGTTAAATATATTATCATGTCAGTTTTAAAGTGAGAAAACGTAAAGGAATAGTTCACCTTAAAATGCATTTATGTCCTCATTTTCTCACTGTCATGTCGTTTCTAACCTGTGATGATTCATTTCTTCTATAGAACATGGACACACAATAGCGTGCTGGGTCACTACCCAGATCTCAGTGATGTCATCATGATCTCTCAGAATACTCGTGATGAGGTCACAATGTGAGCTAAAAGTGTAACCTCACAGCGCCCTCAGTGTGTGCTCATTCTAATGTGAGGTCAAAATGCACCCACTGCACAGAGACTAGGTACCCAGCATGCATTGCAGCAGGAATAGATTCATATTCTGATTCTTGATGTTTCTCTTTGTGTTTAAAGTACACAGAAGTTCAAAATGATTATGAGACTGTTGGATATTTTACTGTATAATCACAGAGCTGTTGTTATGCTGATACTTTAAATTAATAAATCCTTACAACGACTGCATACTGAATATAGGTGATGACTGTGTTGTTATCATCAATAACAAACCAATATCACCTGGTTGTAGTCTTGGTTTTCTTTGCCATAACAAAAAGTGCTTTTCAAAAAACAAATGTTATAAAGTCAAGGGTCTAGAGCCCAGCTAAAGCAAACACTACTCATGATGGTAACATCAAACAAAACAACCAAACATCATCATCTAAATGTCTGTTGATTCTCAGTAAGCACTTTTGGAAATGCCTGTCACCTCTCAACCTGCTCAGCATTTTGAATACACAATGATGTCATATTACTCACACTTTGAGGGTCACCATATGAGAATAATGCAATGTCACTGTGATCAGAGCATGACCTCACATGTTGGCTGGGTCTAGTGCATGCAATTGAAAATTAAGGCTTCAAAAGCATCATTAAAGTATCATAAAGTATCTGCCCAACTGACTCATACCATAGCTTTATTTTGAGAAACAGACAGGTAATTTTCAGTTAACTGTGGTGATGATTAAGTCAAAACAATTCTTACATAAATTCCTTGCCTCATGAACTCTAATTATGTCCTGTGGACAGCTGCCAATATCGTCAGGAGGTAACAACTTAAATGTGTGTCTGTTACTCATATAAAGCTACTGTGTAACTTCAAAGGCTCTACAGTATGTTCAACTTTTATAATACTTTTACAGTGCTTTCAAACCTTGCTTCTTTACCAATTAATAAAATAAATGTAATTAAAATATAGAATACATAATTACAAAAATATACTAATACTAATATATGTACCTTTAAGGTATTCATATGTACCATTCAGGGCTAAAAAAAAAACGGTAAAGAGATTAACCTTTTAGCTTTTATACTTTTAGTACGTAGCAGCTTTTTGCCATTTTAGGTGAACCATTCCTTAACTATGATTCATACCGGACATCTTTTACTCTCCACATCCCTCATTCACTCACACACAAGCACATTCTTTAGTCTATATCCTCAGGCCTCAGTCCACACTTCCTGAGTGTACGTCTGACGTATGGAATGGCGTCCTGCAGAAACCACTCTCTCCTGTACAAAACCAGCATTACATCCAGTAACAGACTGTGCTCCCTCCTCCTGCAGAAACAAGACACAATCAAGCTTTGACAGTAAAATATAACTCCCATAAACTCATATTCAGAAGATACATGCACATATGTTTGCTTGATCAATGGATGCTTACAACTGCTTGTAGCGGTTTTGAGGTTTATACAGAGGCTGTTCACAGATGCTGTTGTTTGTGGTTATAGACTTCTCTGTAAACTCAGGATGCTGAAACCCTTCACACTGACTAAAGCACCATTCACTTCCTGCTAGCGTTACAAAAACAACATTAAAAGATTACCTTTAGACTAAACACACTGAATAACGAATAAGGCTGATGTAGCCGTTTTCTCTTGCCTTGTGTGACACCTGCAGGACACTGCTGAGACACATGGTGTGACACGACAATCATCTCGGTGTTCGTTGTCACTGCGTGCGTGTGAGAAGTCTTTGTATCTGGACTGCTCGATTCTGTAAACGGTGCCGAGCTGATCTCCCTCAGAAATGACTTGAGTTTCTGTCTTAAACCAGCATTTTCCAAGCACACCTGCAGAAGCAGCATGCATGCACATCCAGAACATTCATCTTTTGTTTATTTGTGTTTTGATTTTAAATTAAGCAGCACAAATGTTTTCAATATTAAATTAAAAGAAATGTCTGAGCACCAAATCAGTCAATTAGACTGATTTCTGATGGATCATTTAACAATGAAAAGACTGGAGGAACGCCTACTGAAAATGTAGCTTGGCCTTCACAGGAATAGTTACATTTTAAAATAAATTGTAATAATATTTCACAATATTGCTATTTTATATTGTTTGTCAAATAAATGCAGATTTAAATCCAAACACCTCTTGACTTTTGATTGTTACTATATGTCTTGGGTTACCTTTTCATATGAGCTTTTTGTGTCCTCTAAGTGTGACATCAGTTCAGCCTGTAAAAGAAAATTAAACTGCAGTAATCTACCAATAAAGGGTAACACACATCTATTTTAATTTTCCAGTCAAGGTGTGGTGTTTTTCAACATTGAAATACTTTATTTTATGGCTTAATATCTATAGACAACTAAAAGCAAGAAATGTTTAGGCTGATTTCCCCAAAAAGTGTAAAAAAAAAAAAATATTGAGGTTTGTTTGAAGCAATATAAAAACATTGGCTCAACCTGGTGCGAGTTTACCAATGTCACACAGTGAGTATTTATGACAGGGTTTTTTCTTGGTGATGGTAGCAGCACAGAAATTATACACTTCTTTCTCAACAGGTTTCCGTAGAAAGACCTGAAAGATTACCTTAAGAAAAAGTCTAAAATAATAGATAATATAATCATAAAAATAACTGAATAATACTAATAATGACTGAATTAATCATGAAACCTTCTCAGTCTTGAGCTGGCTGAGGGTAAGAGACACACTCTCTTGAAATCTTTTGAGCTCTTCTCTGCTGGTCTGTAGTTCTGCTAACAAGCTCTCCTACCACACAAACAGCACAATACCATCATGTTCATGAAATCAAACAGATGTTCTAAAACTCAGCATTGGCAGGCTGTGTGTGATCTGTACCCGCTGGTTGTCATGGGATGACACAAGCTGGCTGTTTCTCTCTCTGGTGCTGTTGAGCTGCGTGAGCAGTTTCTGGACGTCCTGGGTCAGTCTCTCTCTCTCAGAGAGCAGCGTTTGTGTCAGCATTTTCTCTCTCTCACGACATGAGCTCAGCTCTGATCTCAGCTCTTCCGCTTCTGTTTGCAAACACACCTGAAGGAGAGGCAGAGACATTTCTGTACTCGTCTTTATTTTTTCAACACTGTATGGCACAAAACTCTTCCATGTACAACTTGCATTTTAAGCTGAGGGTTGGGGTTGGAAATGGAGCACAGCATCTTTCTAAAATAATAATGTCAAAACATTAAGAAATGTTTAGCTTTATATTAAACTCAACATTTAGATAACTGAATACCTTTCTTTTATTTAATTATAGACTGTTCTATCTATATGTATAAGGGTTAAATAAATAAGTGTTTCAAAGAAATGCTGTTCTGTTGAACTGTTGATCAAAAATCCTGAGGCAAAAAAATGTTCCCCAGAAATATTAAACAGCACAGCTGTTAGAACATCAAGGATCACAAGGATCATGTGACACTAAAGACTGGAGTGATGGCTGCTGAAAATTAAACAATAGTAGTTTTTACTGTAGTTTTGATTAAACAAACGCAAACTTAATGAGGTTAGTGAGTCATTTACAATAGATAACTCCAGAGTTGTTCCTCTAGGAACAAAGTGACATACTGTGATATAATCCATTACTGGTACCTCCGCAGTCTTTGATATTCCCATATCTGCAGATGTGTCGCTTGTAGATTCTTCATTTTCTCTTATCTTTTCCCATCTCCGTTCCTGTTGTCTCTCCTGTGTCGCTCTTGTTCTAAACTCATTCTCCAGTTCTGCTACTTTCTGACTGAGAGAATCTTTGTCTCTCCTAGCCTGAACGATAATCTTGTCATATTCCTCTCTGATCTTTCGTTCCCGGGAACAGTTAGGACACGCCACAGCTGCTGAGGGAGCTGAAAAGGGTTCAAGAGAAGATGTAGAGAGACGCTCTACTGAACGGCGCTGTGAAGATGAAAACTCAGATGCCTTGCCAGTTCTTTCTCTCCCTCCAGCATCATGGAGAACCGCCCCAGACAGGGAACGGGGCAGGGAGCGGGTCTTACCTGCAAAGCAATCAAAAGTCCTTCTTTAGTGTTTAAAGTCATTACTTGTTTGATTTGTAAATGCAGCTTGTTACCATCAGTTCTGTTTTTCTCATCTCCAGGTCGCGATCCACGACTGTAATGCCCAGGTGGTTCGGTTTGGCCTGGTTTCTCCAGCTGGGGGAGAAAGGTTCTGAGCTCCAGCCCATCTCCACAGTGACCTGAGCTGAGTTTAGGTTCAGAGGGACTGACTGAACTCAAAAGATTGGGAAGCAAGCATGTCTACGACAGAAAAATACTGCAAATGAAACATCAAATATAAAGATACCATATACTGTCTCATAAGAAAAATGCTGTGAATGACAACAAGTTAATTTCTTAAAATGTCAAAAGCAAAATATTTTTTTTAAACAAAGCTTTAAAAGTCTAGCGTACCATCTTTTTTATCAAACCTATTTAATTGCATGCAAATCTATCATTTAACTAAACATTTCTATAGCTATGCTATTTATAAAGAATTGACCCCTGGCTTGTTTCATGGGAATTTTGTTATTTTGAATTTTAGTTAAAATGTACTCAAAAAATGGAATGTCCCAATAAAACATTGTATATTGTATATTCAAATTGACACTGTCCTCCTCAATCTTAGAATGTTCTGATGATGTTCTTTCTCACCATACTGTAACTTTAGAAACAGGCCACTAGAGGCAAAACTATTCAAATGAAGAGTCAAACTGATGAGGACAATAAAAGTTGCCTCTTTCATCTTTACGACTCACTCAGCTGCAAAAGGGCACTTGACATACAAACGCATTCAGGGTTTAAAGTGAAGCTATAAATTATGTCTATGTGAATATGTGCTGTGTATGTGACTGGGTTTAAATCTCACCTTTCTGTCAGATCCGACCGGTGGTAAAATCTGCTGTCTGTTCAGATGATTAATGTCCTTCTTCCATTGCAAATATACACATCAAAAGAATAATTTTGTGAGATTACACATTTTATGAATGAGATGATTTTAGCGGCGGTGTGTATGATTTGATCTAAAATTGCAATCATTGCAATATTATATATATTCTTTTTTCTTTTCATTTTTTATTTATAACTTATATTTAAAATGAAAATTTGTTGAAAAATGTACTCAGGCCATTCAAAATGTAGATGAGTTTGTCTCTTCATCAGAACAGATTTGGAAAAATGTTGCATTACGTCACTTGTTTACCAATGGATCCACTTCAGCGAATGGGTGCCGTCAGAATGAGAGTCCAAACAGCTGATAAAAACATCACAATAATCCACAAATCCACATGACTCCAGTCCATCAATAAAAATGATCAGTTTTTTGAACTCTCATGCTGACGGCACCCATTCAAAGCTGAGGATCCAATAGTGAGCAAGCAACACAAACTAAATTTCTCCCAATTTGCACAGATTAAGAAACCCATCTACATCTTAAATGGCCTAAATGAGAGTAAATGTTTAGGAAATTGGGTGGAAAAAGGGTTAAAACTGTTAGCAAATATTTGTAAAAAGACAATTATTATAGGACAATCATTTATTAATCAATTACATGTAGGATTGTGGGAAGACTGAAGTGTGATGTATATTATAAAGGTATGTGTTTCCAGAATGAAAATGTTCCTGGGAGGAGTGTGTATACCTGCTCAGGTGTGTAATGTAACTGAGATATGTATATTGGTCGGGAAGGAACAGCCATGGCTCTGGAGGCAAACTGTAGAGAGCTTAGAGTTTCGGATGTTAAAGATGATTGAGATGACACTGTGATCACTAAACACGTCCGGCAGTTCCCTCCCAAACTAAACCAGATAACAAAATAAACACCAAACTCAGAAATAGGGAACAAACTTACACGAATGTTGAAGAAATAATGATGTTGAAGATGCTCACCAGTCCCTAAGTGCTCGGGTGAGTTTGGATTCTCTATATGGGACATGCTGGGACCCTGCAGAGCTGAGGGCAAAAATCACCTAAAAGAAAGAAAAGATTGAGATTTTCTGGACTTTGCATTTGAATACTTTTTGTGCTATTATATACATAATACCAGGACAGGTATCAAAACATTTTTAATGTAATTTATGTGCAGAATGACTCTCAAACTATGGAATTTTTTTGTTCTTCAAACACAGTGAGAAAAGGCCTCCACATTATCTAAATGTAAATAATCAAAAGAAGACATTTCTCTGTGTTAATGTGACATGACATCTTCCTTTCCCTAAATGGAAAGCTATGTAATCCTACAGATCATTTCCTGTGTCTAATTTCCTGCATGTGCAGCCAAAACATTGATATGATTAAGATAGGGCTCTTAAACTGATAAATAATTACTGGAGTATGTCTTGAGATACTCAAAACAAACTCTGCTCTTCTAAAATGCTGTTAGTCTGACCGGGACAACAGTGATAATAGATAAAGCATGCTCTTTTTTTCCTGACATTTCTGAGGTATTACTAACATTTCCGAATATGGCGAGAGAGCGTTTCAGCATCTTGGTCTCTTGTGGGTTTTCAGTTGTGGCATTGAAAGTTCTCTTAACATCAGGAACCACAGAACTACGACCCTGGGGGTTGAGAGAGAAAGTGAAATTAAAACTGAATTTGTTACTTTGTCAGCATGTTTGTGCACTAACAACGAAAACACACAAAGCTATGTTGTGGTGCCTCTCTGAGCAACATTTAGAAGATGCGTCATTACATTACAACTGAATCAACCATTTTGAACGAATCATCTGAATGAATAAAATTCAAAGACTTAATCGTAAAGGCAAATCACCTGTTTCATTCCGGAGGTGAATCATGAAAGACTTAATCATTAGGGCAGTCTTTTGAATCAGCATGTGGTATTAGTGTTTGAACGAATAAGGTGAATCATTCATAAAGATGACCAACCATGGTTAAAATAGTGGTCAGTATTTTAGAATAATTTTAAAATATTTTACTGCTACAATATTGATAATATTATAATTAGCAATCAATGTCTAGCTAAAATATCATGATCTGACACAGAAACATTTCAGAGTAACAGAAACTTACTTTTCCTGAGCTTGCCAGATCCACCTAACAAAAAGCAAAATGTTTCATAAATCTCATTTAAATCACAAACATGGTGCTCACTGCAAGTATGCCAAGAATGTGTACTTGACACAGAGAATACCTAATATTTCAGCCATGCTAAGGAGTCTCCGATGCTATCATCTTACCAGAGTGAGTTTGCTGGCTGTCAAAACTCCCTCTGCAACCATTAAGCACAAACAACACACAAAGGGAGGCAACTAATCAGATTTGTATTAACAGAACATAATTATGCTGCGACACTGTGAGTTTGCAACACACCACTGCGGGGGGTACAGGGAGACCTTGTGGGAGGCTCTGGTATGTTCATATCTCCCTACAATAACAATCAGATTGCAGGCAGAGGTTCCTAGAGCTGACTAATGCGTGGGGGGGGGGCTGCAATTGACCAACAAATGGACTGAGTTAACCATTAAAAACAAGGAAATATTACAGAACGTAAGTGCAACTCTCCTAAAACATCTTTAGAATGTATAATTTATTTTTAAGCTAATAAGATTTAAAAAAAGACAATATAAACAATTCAGGGAAACTTTAGAAAGTTTTGAAAACATAAAAACACCTACCAGGAGACTGGAGCATTGTGTTAATGACCACAATGTTGAATACCATGTGGGATCGGCTTGGAAAATCTCCCTTTGAAATCCCTGCGGAATGTAAAAAAATGAATCTGATTTAATAAAGCAAGCGGAGATCTTCATACTTCAAATTAAATAGTGTTTGCTCTTTAGATCAGATTAAGTTACTGGCTCTTACCTGTGTGTCTGAGGGCAGAGCCGCGGCGATGCACCTGTAGCAGATCCTGGGCGGAGTTCACTTCCACCTCCGTCAACCCATCAAGACGCACCCCCTCCTCACAGTCACGCACCCAGATCACCTCACTCCCTTTTGGATCCTGAACAGATCAGGAAGAGAGACAAAAGAACATCTGAACACTTTCCTTAATCTTAGACTTCACAGGTTTCATATATTCCAAGCTTTTTTTTACTGGTACCTTAAAAGTTTGGGGTGAGTACAATATATATATATATACATTTTTTAATACATTTAAAAATGTCAGTATATTAAATCATAAAAAATAAATAAATTTTAAATAAAAACTAAAATCAAAGAATCTTAAAAAAAAAAAGATTTTCTACAAAAATATTAAAGTATTGCTTATTAAGCAGAATATTTCAGCTTCATAATATGATTTCTGAAGGATCATGTGACATTGAAGTCTGGAGTAATGGCTCCTTTGACATCACAGAAATATTTTAAAATACAAAAAACGTTGCAACAGGTTCTCTGCCCAATGCATGCATGTACAATAATTGTGATTTATTGATTTAACTATGAATTTAAATTACTTACCAATAGGTCATAAATCTTTTCATTGAAAATGTGATAGAACGAGACTCTGATTTTGCAGTGAGATGCCCTTGGGGCTGGATTATTTAAATTAAGGATTGTTCTAGGATGGTTATGAACAGGACCTATTATATACAATATACAGTATATGTTTTAAGTCTTTCCTTAAAACAGAACATAAAGAACATTGACACTTTTTAAAACCAACAGCCTTAAGGTTTGATACAGGTGAAGATGTCCTCAGCAGAGCGGCTAATGATGCCTCTGTGTTTGGCTGACACGCTGCATCCCTGCATGGTAGGAGTTTTACCGCTGCCCGGAGAGCCATAGACAATTACACAGCCATTATAACCCTGCATTAAATGCTCGACCAGAGACTGGCACAGAAAGACAGAGATGGATTAGTCTCTAAATTTACAAATAAAATATGTGAAGGACTAGTATATTGCTAAGAATTAGTTGCTAAGTATGTTGCATTCTTTGAACCTTTGTCGTGGACTCATAAACATCTCTCTGGGATGCGTCCTCACTTAAGACTGCATCAAGGTCCATAATATGAGGCTTGTGACTCTGGAGAAGAACAAAAATATTTTGAAAACACATTTAAAATGACTTTATTGCATACTTTGGTTTCACTTCAATCAATCCATTCTGGGGTTTTTTGCGAAAGAGCACTATGAATCTCATTAAGTGACATCTTTGATCTCATTTGAATCAACACTCACCCTTCCAGTGTCAACAACTACTCTGTTGAGATGAGTCACTTTGATAGAGGCTCTAGGTTCATCTAAAGAGACTGAATGTTCAGGTCTGTTCGCTGAGGGATTGACAAATTTGGGTTAAATAGTTTCAAGATAAGAACAATGGAATGAGGTAAGACAATGAAATAAAGTAAACATGCAAACTTCAGTGAAAGTTTTGCAGACCCTTATGTGTGAGAGCATGTGTGTAAGACCTGTGTTTGAGTGTGTGTTCTCACTGACACACAGACGGACAACCACTCTGAAACTCTTCTCTGTGTTTATCCGTTTTGTTGCAGACATCCTCTTCAAACTTTGGCTTCTTGCCCAGTGAATAAATGTTGTAAAGATAGAGATCATAATCATAAACAAAAATTCTAATTAAAGCATAATGTTGCTTTCATTTCAGCCAAATATGTTCAAATTAATATCTAATACCTGTTTTTCAGTAAAGCAACAAAAAAACAACAACAACATGTGGATCAGCAGTTTTAGAAACTTAATTAAGCAGTTAAGAAACCGCATGCAACTGTATAAAGTATTCGGTTAAGAAACTTTCAACATGTATCTGTGAATATGCAAAAAATATAAAATATAACAACATTCATTATTAAATGTTGTTCAATTGTTCATGTAGTTTTACAGGAATAAATGTTGAAACTCGTTTTTTTGTGTGAGCACTATTACTGCAATTAAATGCAGAAAATATTTGACTGTCAGAGATTACCATAAATTGATTTTGGTAAATAAAGGCTAATCCAATATTGATTCATATCTATGTATTTCTTTTAATAATAGCCAATACATGTACGATGTACTGTGTCATAGCCTACATACAAATACAAAACACTATCACTGAAACACCAAACGTTTACTCGACAACATAAAGTATACGATAAACACTACAATTTACACGTAAAAACCAAATTAAACTATGAAGAAAAACACAATAAGCGAGAGTTGGCCTAGGCAAACCGTAACTGTTTATAACATGTTCTGAAATTAATTACAAAACTATTTGACATTAAGTCAAATGACATGAATATACATTTAGTTCGCTTATACCGTTGATCCTATAGCTAATGCGCTTCGTCAAATAAAAAACACAATGAGATCACATCATTTGTGGAGAGACCTACCTCTGCTTCAGCTGTTTCTTTATGAAATCAAGCTACAGTCTCTCCAGAGAACATTACTCCTGGAATAAAAACCATTGGAATCCAATTCCAGATAACCAGCCTGTCTCTGTAGAGCCGCAAATATCACGCTTGGAGTGTTGCTGACATGTTTTTGTTTTAATATCCTGAACGCTCCTGTTGTTCATCACTCCTCACCTCAGGTCGCGCAGATGAGCGCGTTGTCTCGCGCACTGTTTAATTGGCGTTCATACAATCCACGCGCGCGCACGGAGGCGTGTGAACGCTTCACTCGGACAGTGTATGTGTGCTGAAAATGCTTTTTAAACAATAATTCAACCCCCACACACAAAAAAACCTATTTACACTTCAATGTTATTTTTTATTACAATCAAATTTCCAAATAAGCTACTAAAACACATAAACTAGTATAAAATGGTTTTCTTGATGGTTTAAGATTGTCTCACAAACAATTTTCCGAGCCAGCTTATCTGAAAACTGTCCAATAACCTTTATAAAACCAGCAAAATAAATAACTAAAATCGTTTTTTAGGGTGGTTTAAGATTAATCTGTCCTCTATGTGTTTGCAGACTTTTGCAGCTTTGCTTTTTAAATAATTATCACGGCCATGTTTGTTTATTGATACAAGGTTGTATTTCTAACCATGCCACACTCTTTTACACCCAGACGTTGCCAGAGCACCAGTCTGGAATGCTTGTGTGTGACAACTTATGGCTGTTCCTCTTGACCCCCTGTACCTCTCCTCCAGCAGTATCCTTTACTCCTTTACAAGGTGCTTGGAGGAGGAATGTGCATCATAAAATGGTATGTTTAAGCTTCTGATGCACAAGTGCAACATAGGAGTAGTCCCACATATTGAACGGGTCTAAGGGATGGACTTTTTGATATAACCCTAAAATATTATGTCAATACACTGTCAGAAATATTGCTTGATTTGAGCCTACATACTTGAATAATGAAGATGTACTATACACACAATGAGAGCAAAGAGCTTCTAGTCTGTATAGGATTGTATTTCATACTGTACCAGGGACTGTGAGAGAAACAAAGAGGGGGAGAGAGGAGTGATGGCACACAGCTAAGTGCTGTCATTGCCAGCTGTGTCAGTGTCAAAGGGCACAGATTCCTGATGCTCTGTAGCTCAGTGTCTTCTGGTTTAATTGTGTCACTTCACCTCACATCTGTCCTTTCTCTAGATATAGCTCCAGTGGGTAACATTTCATCTGTTACAGTTTCATAAAGGTATATGCAGGGGTGCCGTAATGGGGAAGAGGGTAGGATAAATCCAAAAGGCTGAGTAAATATGCTCAGGGGGCCCTGAAATAATAGCAGCACCCCTCGGTATAATTTTTATTTTTGGATATAAATACAACCTAATTTATTTCTACTTTAGATGGAAAAACATTTAAATTCACCTCCTTAAAAAAGTGATTCTTCATATAATTTAAAATTAGACAAAACAAGCATTAAAATAAACTATAACCACTAAAATAATTTTGCTACTAAAACAGAGAAAAGAGCAAAAAACATGCAAATTAATAGATACTCTACAGCATTTTACATTTTACAATGAATGCATTTATCTAATTACTGCAAGCTCAAAAAAAAAATTTTTATCAGGTAAATAAATAAAAATAGCTTATTTTTAATCCGTATTCATTACCCATTAAATTACACATGATTGGAAAAAATGAAATTGTTTGATTAAAAGGAGTAGGAAGCCTAAAGTACACACCACTCTTAAAAGGTCTGGAATTATAAATTACAATTATTGTAGGTGATTGACCTCCAGTGCCTTAGGCCTTGGAATCAAAACGGTTGAAATAATAGTGCAAATCACACCTATAGATGGCAGTATAGGCTTTACAACACTATGAACACGAGACAGTGCAGGTTGTGACCCACATTGCCAAGGAAGAATCATTTCTTTCTTTCTGTTTGTATGATTTTGTAACATTCATGTGAATTACATTATGTAAAACTTACCCCTTTTTCTGCATTATTATCTCTCTGCAGATGCTATAAATATACTACTACTATTATTATAATTATTATTTTGTATTATTTATTTTTATTTTACATTTTAAAATGTATACTCTCATAACGGAGTTGTTAAATAGCTTTGTTTACCTGTCTAAATGAGTTACCCTTGAACAGAGTTTCTGGAAGAGGTTCTACTGGAACCCACTGGACCAGATTCCAGTTTTAAAGTGGGTCAGGGGGAGAGAGCTTATCTTTCTTCGGGAGGGAATTTTACTGCAGGCACCTAACTTGTCACACAAGCTCACAGGAAATAGATTATTACCAATTACAACACAGGCACAGTTTAAAACTTCAAAACCAAAAGTTCTAGAATTTTCAGAGTTCTAGAACTTCAGTGGAATCCAAGAATGTCACTTGGGTGTTTTCTGATAAGTTCTAGACTCAAACACATTCCCTGGGCATTACAGTGACTTCCAGTTGAATCATATCTCCAAAACTGTGCTTGCCACTGGCAAGAACAAACAACAGTGATGCATTCAAACAACTGTGACAGCATGTCAAATGAGGCCTGCGTCTGCATGCGGATCACTCGTGAGAACACAAAAAGAGATGCGTTTCTTGGGATGTGCATGTTAAAGTAGAACTATTCAAGGAAAACGCACCAGAGGAGAAACTCAACACTACTCTTCAGTGCCAGTCACGTCGCTCTCGAGATCTATTCAAACAGGAGGATACTGTTAAGAGCTCAGTAGATGACGGGTTTCGTTTTAACCGAGGCCTTGGAGAAGCATTAGCGAGGAAATGGATCTCGGCTGCTAGGAACGAGCAGGTGGAGGGTAGAACTCGTAAAGATCAGCTGGTTTGTTTCCAACTGCTTGATTTGAGCTGGTGTGGTACACATCCTCTTTACCAACCTAACATGGTGCTGGACTTAAAGGGATAGTTCCCTTATGCATTAAAATTGCATGACTTCCTTTTGTGAAAGTATTACTGACAAAAATTAAGAAATGCTGATAAAGTCTATATAGAAATAGAAATAAAATGACAAGGCAAAATTAAAGAAACAAAAATAAGTTCAATGACTAATTGACTTTAATTGTACAGACAAAAATATATTTTTGTGTTCTGCAGAAGAAATATAAGGGTGAGTAAATTTTTGGGTGAACTAGCCCTGTACTTCTAGTCTCCAATTATGAATTTACAGGAAAGAAAGAAAGGGAAGAAAAAAAAAGAAAAGAAAAATCAGACGAAATTATAAAATTCTACCAACTTTAATCAGTTCAAAAAGTTTCACAACAAATGCAACACATAGCAAAGGGGGAAATTCACCATTGATAATCAATATTTGGATTGGTACATTCTTCTTCCTACTGAGAATGTCGGCATTTATGTTGTTTTCTCCCAAATAAACCCTTTATTTTATTAGGACAGGACTTAAAGATAAAAATGAAAAATAAATGCAAAAATACAAAAATTAAATGTAAACTGAGATTTATTTTGCTCCAAGTAGTGTCCTGCAGCACTACAGCATGGTAAACAATGTAAATTAGTACAATTTGAAAAACTCCAAAGCAGTCTCTGAGTGAGTTAACATGAGCAGTTATAAAGGTGTAGCCTACAAGAACCCATAAATATTTCAACCACTTTTATTTTGACTTCAATTTAATGAAAGCTCACAAAAGGAGCAACCGTCCTCATTGAGGAAAACAAAAAACCTGATGTCGGCTTAGCGACAACACACACGCACGCTCACACACCCACAACAAAACAGGACGAAACATCTGCGTGTTCCCATGGTAGTAAAGATGCTGTACAGTGATGCTGATATGAACATGTAGAGGGGCTGCTAAACACTCCCGTGTAGAAAAAAAAGCGCAAATGGAGCATTGTTTCGAAACGCCACTCACAACCACAGCAGCATCGATCAGACCGTTCAACTCAGCGATCCGCTTCACATTCTGCTGAGAGCTACTTTAGTCCCGAACCACTTCTGGCCGCTCACCCAACACATATGAAATCACAGACCAATGAGCGCACAGCACCTCGGCTATCTCGCCAATCACACACATTCGTTGACATTCTCATTGGCTGGAGCAGGTGTGACTCTCATTGGCCCATCACACACTGACACTAGGTACCATCAACCCACTGCCAGCACACATACAGCTCTCTGCAAACACAACAAACTGCACTCTGGTCTTTATATATAATATACATGAACAAATACATGATGTGTAGAAGGAGAGGAGGAAATAGAAGGGCAACGAAAATAAAAGCCAGCACAAGCGAGTTAATTGTACAGATGTGACACTTCATGCATGTTTGGATTACAGTGACCAAACAGAAAGCAGTTAACAATGGAAAGGTAATACGTAAAAGTCTGTATGAAACGCATACTATGCAAATAGGGCCACTGGGTGACAGAATCCTTTACATATTGGCATTGTTTTGGTCAAGAGACAGCCAAGTTCGGAAATCGCTTCCTTGCAGGAAGAGCCTAAGGTACTCACACACACACACACTTTCGAGAAAACACACAGACGGCCCGAAGAAGAGCAGCCACAACACTGCTTTAGTTGTGTGTTTAGTTTGTATAGGAGTCAGCGCAGTGTGCGTGCTGTGCGTTTGCGTGCAAACTCAGTCGCACATCTCCTCGGGTATTTCGTGAGGATTGAGGATGCCAGGCACCGACATCTGCAGCTTGTGTTTCTCCTCTTGGGCCTGACGCAGCGATGACTCCCTCTCCTCCAAGAACAGATCCGAGGTGTCCTCACCCGCAAATTCCTACAGGTACACAGAGAAACGGGTTAGCATTTGTGTGTTCTGCTTGCCCTGACCGCTCTGCCAGAACGCTGTCATCTCAGCTACAAATCATCTCACACACACACACATAACACCTTCTGCCCCCGTGCACTCCAGATGACCCATAAAGTTACACCATGCTTCACGATCCCTTAAAGGTCAAAGGGACAGCACACTTTCTCTCACACATCTCCATTTCCTCTACCACACACTCTCAGCTGCATAAACACTATACTACTGATATCCTAATATTTGCATATGGCAAAGGATAGATTTTATTGACCGTTATTATACTATCAACTATGGCTCTCTGTGTCCTTCCAACTCACCTTGATCTGTACAAGGAAATCCCTCAAGTGTTCCTTGAATGCTGGGATGTCTTGGTTTAAACTGAACAGGCCAGTCACAAATACTTTGACCTGGGCACTACAAAGAGAAAGAGAACAAATATAAATCAGATAGGAAATACTAATAAAACCAGACATAAAACGGTCTTAAGTATTTCAAAAAGACTGCGGCTGTGGAACAAAAACCCTTTTTAATTAATCTGAGAGCAAGATGCCTATTGAGAGACAACAAACTTATACCTGAGAGATATGTTGTGTAACACTCAACCAAATGCAATAATCACCACAACTGCAATTGGTGCATTTACAGGCATTTGAGACAGTTTCTTGACCCGTGTTCTTAAAATAACTACAAACAATTAGACTTAGACTTTATTTTGAGGTGTCCTTGTTACAGTGTAAATGCTGTATTTATAAGCTCTATTTAGGGTTACTTGCATGTAATTATGCAAATTTATTATAAATATGTATTATGTAATTTGTTATTCTAATAGTAATTACACGTAACATGTAAAAAGGACGCTTTAAAATAAAGTGCTGCCAAAAATTCATGCATCTCTGAAGCTCAAAGACAGATGCAGCCTCTGGAGTGCACAAGCTTGGATGCACTCTGGGATACTCACTCTTGTAAGTGCGGAAAAGCTGATTTGAGCAAGTTGGCCACATACTCCTGAATAAACACTTGGTTGCTGACTGGGTTTGAGGGGTTTAGAGTTGTACTGATTTTACCTTCCTCGACAAGGTTGAACATGTACGCCAGAATAGAAGCATGCATGGTCAAACCTGCAGGACAAATATGCAGAAGTTGAACAAACAGGAAAAGATGCATTTATAGATTTAATCACATGTCACTATATAAAATACACAAATACTAGTCACTATATAAAATGGATTTTAATTTTTGAAAATAATATTAAAATATACATTTTATTACAATTAATATACAAACATGTGTTTTTATGTTAAAATGTATTATTTCATCAAAATAAAAACCTTAATGCTCACAATAACTACATGGTTACACAGCGTTTAGATAAAAAGAGCAAGAGAGAGAAGCGAGTGGCCAGAACTTACCGGCTGTATGTGATGTATCTGTGACAACAGAGAAGATGTGTTGTAGGATGTCACAGAAGTATGTCTGATAGAAGCTCTGAGCGGCTGCTTCCTCCTGGGCCACGTTCTGCAGCAGTGTGTAGAGAATCTGAAGGCCTGCATGACATATTTCATGGTACAGTTGTTGTATGCATGCTATGATAGATTATTAGGGTAAACATTGCTTCAATAAATGCATTTGTGTCCTCACCAGTGTCTGCCACATTTCTCATAGTATGTTTAAAAGCCCATATAATAGAGTCAAGCACAAGTTTAAACTGGGCTGGTGGGATGGCCAGGAATGCTGGGAAACAGTGAGAGTTCACTGCCTGCAGCAGGTAGAAGAAATGCGTCCGGTGTTCTGGGTACTCTTCAAAATCCTAAACATAAAATAAACCCATGTGAAAAAGAAAATTACGCACTTCCCAATTTTAAAAAAAGCATTTCAAAAGACTCTTTAATAGAATAAACAAACAGAATCTGGTTTTAATAATAAATGACAATGGAATATTAAATATTTATCACAGAATGTTGAGGGATGAATATGGGCAGCTTACTTTGTTGATCATGTTTAATGTGCACTCAAACACTGCATCGAATATCTGTGGGATCTCTCCAGTAATATGTCCACCCAGTTTGTTTACTATTGTTGCCATGGTACTAAGCACTTCGGGTTCTCTTGCGGCTGGGACATTGCGCTGGTAATCAATGAGCACAGCATCCAACAACGGAGGAACAAAATTCTCCCCCACCTGGAGTACGGACACACACGAAAAAACAAAAAAACAAACACACACATGCGCAGACAGGCTTAAAGGATGAGCGGATAAGTGTGTTGTGTAAGGACAGAACTAATCTGAACAGGTCCAGACTGACAGACCTGAAGCAGGTGTAACAGAATTATCTGCACAGAGACACAAATACTGGATCTAACTAAGAAAAAGACATGAGATCTGAAAGCCTTGAGCTGCACTTGCTTCCCAGATGAGATGTAATGAGCTGCTTGTGGGTAGTTGTTGCATAATGCGTCAAAACCGAGATTTCGTATTTAAAATTGGATCCACATATAAGAAATGTAAAAGAGCATAATTTGGATCCTGTTGCGGTCACTAGTCAAATTTATATGTGCAGTGACAAGATTTGACAAGATTTGTGTGTGAAAAATATACTGTACGCACAAGGCTTATATTTTAATACATTTCAAAACAATCTATAACGATTACAAAATGTTAAAATACTGAAGTTACTTCAAGCTACTGGTAACACTGTCACAAATTGATTCGTGTCTCACCATCTGTGGGTCATTGGAGCGGCTGACCCAGCCTGATATCAGCTTTAGAGTCTCTCTCTTCACCGTGCGCATGCTCCTGATTAGAGGTTGCTTTGTCACCATCTCACCTATATAAAACAGACAACCACAAATCAAATAAACAGAGGTAAACAAAGCACTTGTGATTCTTGAGTGCAATCCACTAAATAACGTTCACGCAAAAAAAGTTCTGACAAATAATGACTTCCTCATTAGTAAACATTTTCTTTGGGCAACAATTTAGTTAAAACTTCACTCATCCTGTTCTAGCTGCAGTGCTATATATAGCTGCCCAGACGGCCCTGTAATGGACTGCTGTTCACACATGCACATGGAGCTAAGCTCTGTGGCAGCCTTTTGTCTTCCAGCTGAGTGAGTTTGTGTAATCAAACTGACTTCAGTTTAATGTGGATCTGTCACCCTGAGATAACCAACAGAGATGCAAATACTCACATGCATACGGTAATTCTGGAATTAAACTCACTAGGTGTTTAAAACAAATGCCCATTTGTGATGAGAAATTCTGAAAACACGCACCATTAGTTTGGATGGCAGCAGAGATGTTTTCACTGAGGCACTTGTATACATTTAGCATGTCAAGGTAGATCCGGCCCAGCTGAATAACAAAAGGGTGTCCCACAGCTTTACATGCTCTGACATTGGTCTTCAGGATGCTGCCCAACTGCTTCACTGTCTCCGGGTCCTTCAGGATGTCCACATTCTACAACAGGATAACAGCATCCATTTAAGGTCAGTCTTAAAAATTAGGAAAATTTGTTGTTTGGAAAAAATATAAAACAAAACACACCTTGGTGGCCTGCTGAATGATGCTGTCCCACACCTGGTTAGGCAACAACATGTACTTCTCTATAAGGTGTTCTTGTACAGCCTGGTCGGTCTGCGCTCCAATCATGTAGCCGACAGCTTCATAAAACGTATGTACCTGAGAACAGCAAATGGTCACACTGCAACATTTCCTCAAAAGCTGTATATTTCTAAAGCACAATGTGTCAGAGCGACACACGGAGCAGACGAACTGAAATGGATGGAGTTATTTGGTACCTGCTGGGGCTGGAGGTCACAGATGATGGTGTTGATGTTGTTGAGGATCTCGTCAATGAAGGGCATCACCTCTCCCACCTGTACCTGCACAAAATGCCTCCTGCACTTTTGCGCAATCTTAATGAACGTGTCACACGCCATGTCCTGCACTCCATCATGGGTTTCTAGGAAGAAGCAATTGTAAAATATCACTAGAAGAACATGATTTCATCACAATCAGCCTAACATTAGAAGCTCAATGTTTTATAAAAAACAGAGCTGCTCCATAAATGAATAAAATGCAGCACGGCTGTGTATGTGTTATCAAATGTGACATCAAATCTGCTTCTATTTAAAGATCAATCCAAATATATTACAGCTGTACACAGATGCAAATGATTCTGATTCTATTCTAAGGCTCAAACACTTTGTGACTCACCATGCATAAACTCAAACAATTTGTTGACAACAGTCTTTAGGAATTTCCAGTGTGCACGTAGGAACCGTGGATATTGGCCCACAATGTACATGATGTTAGAGGCAATGATGGCCTTGTTATCCTTGCCTCTC
Organism: Enteromius paludinosus; assembly: GCA_032361165.1. Taxonomy (NCBI): domain Eukaryota; kingdom Metazoa; phylum Chordata; class Actinopteri; order Cypriniformes; family Cyprinidae; genus Enteromius; species Enteromius paludinosus. Next base: position 1,657,057 of record JAUMHQ010000025.1, on the reverse strand, counting down.
TTCTGCTCACATAGACCCAGCAAGTCCTATAGATCACAAGGGCACACTATTATAGTTCTAATTTTACATTATAAGACTTTGGATCTTTGCATTGTAGGATTTCTGCACCTTAATGACAGTGACAAGGAAGCGTTTCTCATCTTCTTCGTGCATGGCTCCACTGATGGAACCAATGGCCCAACACAACGTGTTCAAGTTCTTCCAGGACCACTCAGTACCATTCACCTGATTATGAAGCTTTTCTGTCATAATACGTTCTGTATCGGCATAGTCCAGATGGGTAAGATAGACTGCAAAAAGAGAAATAAGATTATACACACAGTTTAGTGGCCAAAACCTCAGTATTCATAATGTAAGGGAGCTGAGCTCTCACCAAGCGTCTCCCTCATGTTCTTGTAGAGGTTAATGGAGTCTGTATCCTTCATGAACTCTCGAACCACCTCCCCTTGATCGTTTTCCACCACCAGCACCTCCTCTGGTTTGGCCATGCGACTCACCATTAACAAACGCACCTGCAGGACAATAACACAAACATCCTCGTAGTTTCTACCTATAACTGCCATTTCAGCTGAAATTTCTTCTCGAAACTTCTGTTTGGGAGCCGACCTTAGAGAGCACAGGCAGGTAGAGCTGTCTGCGGGGCGGTACGTCAAAGTGTTGGCTCCCTGAGAGGAGAGGAGAGGTGGACGTTGAGAAAGGACTCTCTCTGTAAAGCTCAGCTGCCAGGTGGTTCCAGTACTCCAAACAAATCTTAAAGATCTCCGTCTCCTCCACTTCTGAAACCAGCAACATGTAATGCAGAGCCTAAACAGATACACAAACAGGTCCTTAACACAATGGTATCCGTGACTGAAACCGGTTCCATAACTATATAAGTTTAATCCACAAGTGCGTTTACCTCCATAAGAGTCTCTCTGAGGTTCAGCCTCTTTTCTATCAGCTGTCCGTGCTCTTTGAGGAAGGTGCAGAGGAAGAGGCTGAGATTCTGAATGAAGTTTTGCTCATCATCTTTACCATTTGCATACGCCAGTCGAATGTTGGTGTTCAAAGGAAGCATCTTCAACACACAAACAAACAAAAAACAAAAAACAAAAAAAAAAAAAAAGAGCATGAGACTGGCCCAAAACCAACTGATATCTGGGCACTATAGAGAACGTTACCTGTTTGAGCTGCATCATTGTCAGAGTGAAGAGACTGACGAACTGCTCCTCGTACTGGCTTACACTGACTCCTGCTATCTCAGTCAAGCACTTCAGCGTCACGTTGCGAAACATCGGCACATTTAAAAACTATAGATCAATCCAACAGAGAAGAGTTAGCCACTGTTATTATTGCTTGACTATGTAACTGTACTACTTCATTGTACAACAAAAACACATGCTACAAATCCATTTACTACACTATTGTCTGGAATATTTGATTATCATTGATTAATTCATGCAAGCTACAGTCTAAGATTACTGCATTTTTGTTTTTGTTTTTTATAAAAGCATTTTATGTTGGTAAACATGAGGTAAAAATGAAATCATCAATCAAAAAACAGCAAAAGCATTCTACTTTATTCAAATATGTAAGAATAAGAAACTATGTTTGTCACCTTGTACACCAGAGTACTGATGAGTTTAGTTTCAAAGATATAGCCCAAGGGAATCCAGTTGAGAAACCTCAGCAGAGTTTCTAATGTTGCATGCACGAGTGGGGCATTCTGGGAGTTTTCCTGAAAATTGTATGGAAAGAAAAAACCTCTCTCAGTCATTAAAATATGGTTTGTTGCACATTCGAAGGTGATCATTAAATCACAAACTAGACCTACTGAAATATATATAAATGTGTATATGATGAAATGGGAATATTGTTAATGTATGCAAGAAACAATATGAAAACAATAAGTACCATCACAAACTGGCACAACTGGAATATCTGGGAGAACTCATTGCACATGCTGCAGATAGAAATTAGATCACAAAACACTACGGGTTAATTAACAAGAACAGGTAATGTGAATATGACCTCATTCTCTACAATAATTATGAGTTATTCTCTTTTAATACCATCATACCTGTCCTTCAGGTGTTTGGCTTTCACTTGTGTCATCTGACCACTGGAGAAGTCAAACACCTCCTCACTGAGGAGCTTAAGAATGATCATATTGTTCTGGCAAAGGCTCTCACTGGTGCGGCTCGCTCCAACAATATCACTGATAAATGTGGGCCAGTGTTTTGGCCACTCCTGCTTCAGTATCTAAACACAAAAACATCAAGTACTGCATTACACAAACAGGAAGATAACAGACACTTTCATTGCAGTCATCAAATACACACACACATAATTATGTTATGCGACATTTACTGCTGTTTGCAAACCCGTGGCTATAAATATCTAATTTACTAAGAAAAAGCAGCCAAACACACCTCACCTGTACTAATATCATGTTGAGTTTCCCAATGTACACTTTCTCTTTCTGAAAAGAGGCAGAGCATAGCATAAAACAGACAGCTAGACAGAAACCACAGAAAGACAGTAAACAAAATAAGTGGAAGTTCACTGACCTCAACATTGGCTGCATCTGATGATGTCTTGATAATGAGGCCCACAACATATTTTTTAATGCCTGAAATAAAGCAGAGCGTCAATCCGTACAGTAAGGCAGCATAAATGAGCTCTACATCCTGATGAAAGCAGCTCATCTCAGAGGACTTGTTATCTGTTTATCTGCAGATCTACATCAGCATATTAAAGATTTGATGCCTTTCTCACATTTGAAAATTTAAATGAACATTTAAAAGTGAAATGTTTTAAAGTGAATGATGCAATGTTATGTCTGCTGACTGAATATCAAATACGGCTTGATTTAACAACTAAAACAAAAATCAATCAAAATAAATTAAACTGTGAAACTAATGTTATACCACAGTATTTATACTATTTCTTGTCTATAGCATTAGTCAAACTACCCAAACTATTTTTGTATTACTCTATTTATATATTTGGCTGTGTGCAGACTGACAGCTCATACAGGAACGTGTTTTGGATGTTGTTGAGACATCAATATTGGTTAAGTTGGTGTAGAAAGTATCATAGTGATGATTCATTAGCAATTTAAAAATCTTACATCATGTTTTTCATTTCATGTGATCTTCTACAGAACAGATTCTGTTTTTTCGGAAACAGATGAACATTAAGCTGAGCAGACGACCCTCCATGCATTTTTAAAAGGGGAATTCAGCTCAGCTTGGCAATCACACACTTGATTCTAATGAATGTGTTGGCCTGCTAGAAACGTCTTGTAGAGTCAAGTTCATCGCAGAGCGAACTGTTTACTTCTACATTTCAATGATCCCTTCGCCGCTTGTCCAAATCCAGCCTTTGAGCTGCTTATGACTTAAGAATTGATTTAGACTGAGCTATGAATTACTTGTGGTGAGGGGAATTCTTGTGAGTCAGTCTTACCTTCACACTGGTTTCTGGGCAGAATCTTCCATCTTGTTTTAATAACTGTTTCCAGAATCTGCAGAGCATAGTACTGTAATGCCAAGAGAACAAACCAAGAGTTAATGATCCAAACATTAACCAGCCAATCTGCCAGAGCTGTACAATTATACAAGGAAAAAAATTGCTCTTAACTTTGACTGTCTAATATATTTTCACACACTCTTTGGTTCATCTCAAATTAATTCAGATTTAAAAAAAAGAAAAAAAAAAGAAAAAAAAAAAAGAAACATCATGCAGATTTGATTTCAGTAAGAATTTTATTACAATCAAAAATAGAACAAAAAATGAATAAAAAATCCATAATCCCCCATCAAAACTATACAATGTTTGTATGGGATTTCTGTAGAGGTTTTGCTGTTTCTGTCCATGTCACACCAGAATGTGAAAGACATGAAAGAAGACGTTAATGGCAAACAGCTAATGGTTTGATTCTGTGCCCGGCCACAACAAAGCAAGAAGCTTGGGGGAGCAACGCAACAACTGTGTCCCAAAAAGTGTCAAAAGCTACTCACAAGGCTTTAATCATCAGTGATATGTTTCTCGTTGGTCAAATAAAGTACACACCCCTTTCTGTCTTTATGCGACACTACTGTTTTCATCGGTAACTGGTGTGGGTCTCAGGAACAGCAAGACGTGCCACAGTATTGGGTCTACAGACTGCCTTAAGATGTTTTATATACTGCTCTTAAAAGGGTATTCATGGTGCATTAGTGTTCTTGTTATGGTCACTAGTGTTATTTGGATTAACAGCATTTCAACTGTAGGGATTAATGAGAAAAGAGAAAAAAATGTTAATGTGTTAAAGCAAAACAGGGAATACAGGTCACATACTAAGTGAGAATATTAAAGGTGAGGCCTGGAGAAGTAGGTTACTTGCATTTAGACATGCTTAACCCAGTAAAAAAAAAAACAACCCAGGATTCTTTCACCTTTAATTTTTCATAGATCAATAAATAAATAAAGAAACAAACGAAGGCAAGACATAAAAAACATTGCAACATCACACAAGCCCCAAACTGCTCACATGTGACATTGCAAATATGCCTTGGTGTACGATCGAGACAAGAAAACAGGATAGACTTGGGTAAAAGAGAAATGCTTGGGGGGGAAGGGGAACCAGCACAGAGACACTGATGATCCCTACAGTGGAAATAACTGTTAGTATCCATAACTGAGGTTAAAAAAGGGGGTAAACTGCCTGCCTATCTCCCTGCCGTCTCTGAGCTCCATATGAGGCATGTGCAGTGTGAATGGAGGCACAGCAGAATTGAGAGTAAGGGAATGAAAAGGTAGACCTTGTGGAGGCCTGCCGCCAAAGCCTAGCTGTGTCAAGGTGCACAGGAAGACACACCCCTTTTCGTCCTATTACAAGCAATCAACATAATGGAACATTGTGATTAATATCAAATATGAACAACTTCAATTAATTGTCTTTTGTTTGCTTTTTCACCTACAAAAAAAGGCTGTAAATAAATTAAGCAAAAAGCCAAATGTTCAACAGCACTTTAATGCGCTCTTTCTGTATTTTGCTTGATGAATTTAGACAAATTCAAAGAATTTACCTGCTCTGTATATTTTCCTGTCTGTTCTTCTAGAGACCTCACTTTTGGGCCATTATCATTTTGAAATTACAGATACTGTTGATAAACCAACTCAAACATTAGTAATGACCAGAGTGTTAAGAGCAATCTTAAAAGGCAAGCAGACGGCAAAATGGGTCAGCAGTACTTTGAGGAAGTCTATTAACACATCAAGGAAGACAATTCATCCCAAAAACTACTAAATGGTATTACATTTAGTCTACACACTACAAGGTGAACGTATGATATGAACGCTGGGAGTGTGTAGTTTACCAATGCAGGCATTCGGCTTTAGTGTACTAGAAATTCTTCATTATGAATACATTCAAATTATTAAAATGAAATACAAAGCCATGGATAGGAACTTGGATCACAAGGATCAGGTGTTTTAACTTGACCCTAAACACCTCTGGCTGCTGTGCAGTTGGAGGTACTGAGGTATTTCACTGTCAACAGAGGATCCTCACACACCAATTTTAATGACTTTGCTTGACCAGGGCAAGGATGTGAAGAGAGGTGTAGGAAAATGTGATCTCACACATGTACAGAGGAATCTGTTTTTGGCTGGATGCTAAGCAACCCCAAAACACTTAAGAAATGGGTATTGCTAGTTTGAAGGGAAACAAAACAAAATTGTGTTCCTGTGTAATGTGTGATAAGAGAACAGATCTTCCTCAAAGTATAGAAACCATGACCCTCCACCTGAGTAAGTTGGGACTCAGCTTACTTTGGTGTTCATATTCTGAGAGAACTCCAGAATAGTGTCAACACGAGTCCAAGCATCTGGGTGCTCCTTCAAATGAGTCAGCACCTCCTGGGCCATTCTTTGCTAAAACAGAAATACAATTGTCATAATTTGCACTATAACAACAACAAAAAAGTGGCTGCATATTAAATGATGTCAATGCATACAATAGTGTATAAATACACAGATGTATGTTTACTGTATGTGTGTTCTACTTAATATTTTTGTAGAAACAGTGATATTTATTTTGGCGATTCTGTATTGAAGTTCAAAAGAATAGAAATCTTTTGTAACACTGTAAGGCCCGGTTTCACAAACGGGGTTTAGCTTAAGCCAGGACTAGGCATTAGTTAAATTAATATATTTAAGCAACTTTTACAAAAATGTCTTATAAGACAATATTACAGGTGTGCATCTTAACAAAGAGCAATGACAGTAGGCTAGTGCCGGTATTCGGTAATGCGATAAATCGCGGTAATGAATATGCAAGATATTGTTATCGCGGGCACTTCAAAATACCGTGAAAAATAATAGATCCGAATTTATATTTTTAGAATGCGCATTAGCTTATTTTCCATCAACCGCTTGAAGAAACACTGCGTATATGCTGCGCAGAACTGATGCGCACTCTGAT
>JAUMHQ010000025.1:1618156-1645600 GCA_032361165.1 Enteromius paludinosus | reverse complement strand
CTACATACCTTCTATGTACATATCAGAGAACAATTTAAAATATTCTCTCAATGCATTCTATGGCACCTTTAATGTGTATCTATAGCCGTTTTATGATAGAACTTGAGTATTTTTTTAAATCTTTTTTTAAAACACAATTCTTTAGCAATCATCCTGATTGAAATATATATCATATTGTCATTGATATATCATTATTTATTATAATTTTTTTTTCTCCAGGATTCCTTTTAAGAATATAGTTATTTTGTCTGCTTAATGAACTACATTCATAGTTCATTCATAACACATTTCATACACAGAGGTAATTAAGTGTTTTACATTAAAGGAATAGAATAATCTGTAATTTGATCTGAGAGAGGTCTGTTAGGTTTATATTCAGTGTGCATATCTGCAATGTATTTTGGTCATAGGCCACTGAGTGATTTATAAACGAGTAAAAGTACTTTAAAATCAATTCTACAATTCCTAGCGTGACATGTGGGTGAGTACACAATGACAAGGTTTCATTTTTATTGTGATTCTATTGAATGTGTGTGCTGGTATGTAAGTGTTGTGTTGTAATTCTGACGTTTATTCTTTGATCGATAGAACTGACCTGAAAATGTCCCACAGGGCCCGTGTTTGTTGTTGAAAATCTTTCTTATATTTCCCTGATACTTGATGTGAGCCTTGTGGTGATGAGGTGAGACGGATGACAAATTGACACATGAACAGCGTCCTCACGTAGCAGTCAGAGCGGCAGCAGTCCGTTTACCTGCACTCAACACATGCAGACACACAGTAACGCACACAATGAGTGTGTGAGTGCTCCTCCTGCTGTGCCCTTCCATGGCTGTGTAATTACCCCTTAGCCACTGCTCAGCTACAGAAATCGCCTGTAATTGCCGCTCAACACCGCCGTTTGGTTCCTGTGTCAGACGAATCTTTTCCCTTTTATTCCTTCTCGCTCTGTCTTTGAACCTTGTCATTTTGTCGTTTTTAAAGTGGGAAAACAAAGGTGCACATTAATCGCAGGTGTCTCTTTCACCCTGTGCAGCAAATCCTGTTTTTTTTCTACTGTAATTCCACTTTTTTTGCAATTATGTCTGATGGTAGTGCTTCTGTGGTTGTATTGTTTTATGTAGATAACTTGACTAAATATCATGCTGGTCCAGCCAGTTTTGATGTTTAGATTCAACATTTTCCTACCAGAAGACTTTGATCTGAATGTTTGGAAGTAATTTTTAGTGTCTGTTAAGGTTGATATCAGATAAAAGCCTTCTCTAGATCACAGCCCTTGCAAACAATGGTGTCTTGTTTTTTGTTTTGTCGTATTTGTTTTAGTAATCTTAACTCATTAAATCCAGAACATTATTTTTGGATTCTTCCCATGCGCTTTGTTTTGCACACTTTCATTTTCTTTCTCTATCTTGAACAGGTTGCTATAAATTATCAGTGTCCTCAAAAAAGCCTGGAGCTTTTGTTTTTCTCCCACGAACCCTCTCTGACATGTGTAAAGGGTGGGATCAGGTTGTGTCCTGAGGGAGGAAATGTTCGGAATTAATCATCTCTGTGGAGAGTTTAACAGCAGCCCTTCAGTCATTAAGATTTATGTCCCTGTGTATTTATTTTGTCTGTTATAAACAAACTTATCTTCAGCATCTTAGCTTAGCTGACATGTATGCAAATAGTATTGGAACTTGTGTTCTCTCCCTCATTTTATACTCACTCCTATGGCTACCAAAAATGCCCTCCTTCAATTGTAGTGCAATTGAAAAAAATGCTTCAAAATAATGTTTGCATGGCCATTTTAAACCGGAAATATTCAAATAAAACATGCAATGTCATTATTTTTAATCAGTGGCACAATGGAAACCGAAACATAAGATATCAATGTTAAATAGATTTATTGTTCAGACAGACAGACAAACAGACAGGTATTAATATTTGAAGTTGAAACAATCCATTTTGTCTCTTCGTAAGTTGTCTTCTAAGAACTTTCAGTGGTTTTTTGAATGTTACAATAGACAGTTAGTCATTGGTCAAAACTGGGCAAGTCAGTCTTCAGCTTGCCAGCTTGAGTAGATTGTCTGTTTTTTCATCCCATGTTTAACTCAATCAGTGCCCTTCTCAAGGGTTATAACAAATGACAGCAGCAAAATTACAGTCATCCATCTCGGCAGCGTAGATCTGCATCCTGTCTTTTCTTGCCCACCCCCAGCACCAACGATGGAGAGAAAGAACACAGGAGACACAGAGGACATATCTTGGAAAGATCAATGAAAAACAATCACACTGGTGTTTGTGCAACTATTATACAGTCCAGATCATCATTCTTGCTTCTTGGTGGTTGTAGTGGAATCTTTTCACACTTTGGCACACTAACTTGCTCCTTATGTACCTGCTGTCGTACGATGTCACCCCGAGGTGCAGGTGGAACTGCAGGTGGATTTTTTTTGATGCAGGCTTTGTGATGCAGCCAGCCTGAAACAGCAGCTGCTACACCATGGCACGTTTGCAGTGAAATTAGCTGTAATTGCAGACCTCCCTTCCTTCATTTTAGAGAGCATTGTTTTATCACCATGAAAATTGTTAGATGTGATGGGAAGAAAGAGCTTTCTATTGAAAGTGAAAGCTGTCTTGTTCACATCATAATGTAGGTTGTCCGCCCTAATTATAAACTGCCGTTGCTGTCGAAAGATAAGCTTTAAAAAAACACGGTCTTTTGGCTTAACTGCTAGCGTTCTGCTCAACTAGTAACAAAAGCTTCTCCTAACTTCTCCTTTTCTATCCAGTCCCACTTGTTGATCTTATGGCTCTAAGTAATGTATGCCAGAACAGTATCTGCAATAAAAAAGATGTTACAGTTTACAAAGTTACTTGGAATATAATGATTATTGTGAATCCCAAGTTTCTTTAAATACACAACCTTTTCATTAATATTATTCGCAAATCTGATATTGTTTCTCTTTGTCTGTTGCAGACTGAAGTGATCAAAGGACCATCTGGGAGCGTGGGAATGACTTTTAGGCATGTCCCGGCCAGTGATGGTGACACGGTGCATGTGAGCATAGAGACTGTCACTCCAAACTCCCCCGCTGCCCTGGCAGACTTACAGAGAGGGGATCGCCTCATTGCTATTGGAGGTTAGAGATTACATTTAATTACTTTTACTATTCAAACTGAATGATTGAAGTGGTGGATAGTTCAATTGATGCCTAAATTTGGAAGATTGTATAATATATTTGCAAAGGTTCAAGTGTTCTTCATTGTCTGTTTGCACAGGAGTCAAAGTCACATCCTCTGTCCAAGTGCCGAAGCTGCTAAAACAAGCTGGAGAAAGAGTGATAGTCTTGTATGAGAGGCCGGTCCGGCACCAGGTGCCTACTGTAGGCTTGGGGACACTCCAAGAAGCCCTAGGCCCAATCGAGGAGCCCAGCTATCTTCATCAGCCTGGGGGCTACGAGGAGGACCCAGCTCCAATAACCACCATGGACATATCTGAAAACAGAGATAATGACTCTGAGTTTGAGGAGCTAATCGTCGAGTCTAAATCAACTGCAGCTCCAGTCACTGTTGACACTAAGGAGGATTTTCTGCTGTCTGTAAACCAAAGTCCCAAAAAAACTGTGGCCAACTTGGCCAAGCCCCTTGGTTCCATCTCCCCAATTCTCAACCGCAGACTGAACCTTCAGTCCCCTCTCAAACCCCAGCCCAAAGAATCACCAAAGGCGCCAACTCTCAAGGCTGCTGAACCTTCTGAACCACCACAAAGACCAACAGTGCCCCCACCTCCACCACCTGCACGCCCTCCTGTCCCTCCCAGGCCTCATATAAGAGTCACTTCTGCCTCCTCAGAAACCCAAAGCCTGGTCGAAGGTAACGAACCTGCAGTAGAAAAAAGTCCGGAGAAAACGCAACCCACTCCTGCCAATGGTGACAAACCGGTAGAGAAAATCACTGTTAAGTCACCAGAGCCGAAGCCGGTGAGCAAGCACCCAGAGCCTACAGAGGACATCCCAAACATTCCAGCCACAAACAAGCAAGATTCAGCCAAAGACAAGATATCCGAGAGCTCCTCAAACACTAGGGACAGTGTCGATGAGCAGGGTCTCTGGGAATCATCTGAAACCATGTACCGCAGCAGAGCTGCCCGCTGGAACAAAGCCTCTGTGATCCTTGAGGTGGAAAGTCACCACAAATTCCTTAATGTAGCACTTTGGTGCAAAGACCCCTTCAAGCTCGGTAGTCTCTTGTGCTTGGGGCACATCAGCTTGCGCTTGGAACACATAGCACTGGAATGCTTAGCTACGTCATCTGCTGAATATCAGAGCACTTTCCGTCTATGCGCTCCCGAACCAAGGGCCAGCGTCAGCCGTACTGCTTTGCGCAGTTTGAGCACTCATAAAGGTTTCAACGAGAAACTCTGCTATGGTGATGTCACACTCAACTTTACTTACCTTGCAGACGGGGAGTCAGACCTCTCCAGTGGACTGGTAGAACGTGAGCGAGACGGGAGTCTACAGGAAGAAGACTTAAAAGACCGGGAAAAGGAACGGGAGCAGGTACTCATGGTAACCCGGGATGAACAGAGTTACAGCGGCATGCAGATTGGAGAGATGCGGCACAATTTTCAAGACACTCAATTCCAAAATCCCACTTGGTGCGAATATTGCAAGAAGAAGGTGTGGACCAAGGCTGCCTCACAGTGCATGACCTGTTCTTACGTATGTCACAAGAAGTGTCAGGAGAAGTGTCTAACAGAGCACCCTTACTGCGTAGCTGCTTCAGTCCGGCGTGGGGCGGATCCTGAGGCCAAATCTACCATAAATCGGGCAACTACTGGCCTTACACGTCACATTATCAACACTAGCTCTCGACTTCTCAATTTGAGGCAGGTGCCCAAAGCCAGACTTGCAGAACAGGTTGCAGAAATGGGACCAGGGGTGGTGGAACCTTCTCCAAAACACACACCTAACACTTCTGACAACGAGAGCAGTGACACAGAGACCTATGCTGGGGCCAGTCCTTCCAAGCAGCCACCTGGAAGCGGTGGCTCCAAACTGGTTCGCAAGGAAGGTGGGCTGGACGACAGCGTCTTCATCGCCGTCAAAGAGATTGGTCGAGATCTTTACCGTGGCCTCCCGACAGATGAGCGTTCACAGAAACTAGAGTTAATGTTGGACAAGTTGCAGCAGGAGATTGACCAGGAGCTGGAGCATAACAACACTCTGAGTGCGGAAGAGCGGGATACGATTGACTCTCGACGCAAGACCCTCATCTCGGCAGCTCTGGCCAAGTCTGGTGAACGACTCCAAGCTCTGACTCTGCTCATGATTCACTATCGAGCTGGCATCGAAGACCTAGAGTCTGTAGAAAGCACCTCACCATCTGAACAGCATGGCTTTCCAAAGGCCAAAACTGAGGCTCTGGAGGAGGCACTGATGGGCACAGAAGTGTACGACAGTGACATTTGCAGTCCTGTTGATGTTCAGATGCTGGATGAGATTACAGAGGAGCAGATCTGCGTGGAGGCGTTACCGTAAAGACGACAGAAGGCAAAAGGGGCTTGGGATTCAAGAACAAAGACTTTTTCTCAAGTTTGTCTTGGTTGACCTGTGGGTGTTCCACGGGTGAATGTGAGGTTTGCAAAAGTATTCCTAAAGATCACTGCAATGTGCTCTCAGCTGAGGAATTTTGCGAGTGTCAGTAGTTTACCAGTTTTTTTTTTACATTTTAATTTCTTTTTATAAATATTTTTCCCCATCTTTAGTCCTTAGTTACTGTTTTAGAGGACAGAACCATATGTAGACTTTCAGCAGTATTACATGAAATATACAGAATGAGTTCCCATGATCAAATCAAGTTTTACCTGCCTTACCTGAAAGGTGCAGTCCATTTTTTTTAAGCATAACAAGCTTCAAAAGGGAGAGTTAGTGTGAACCAAGATGAGCTTGAATATGTATTTTTATTTTAACTTGTATTGGTAGAGACTGAGTTATGTACATGTGTGCTGTTAGTGATGTTCATGGTTGGAAATAACACCTTTTTCATTGTGTAATGAGCCCCTCTGCCTTACACTGTATCCACTACAAAATGTAGGATTATATCCTGAACAGCAGTCCATAGAAAATTATGCCATACCTAACCTTTTTGCGCGTTACTTTTCAGTTGTTACTAATTTTAAAGCATAATTTCTTTAATTTCTTTATTCCTTTAGTTTAGTTTAGTTACTTTTAGAATATTTAATGCTGAACTGAGAGGAAATCCTCATAGGACAGATAATCCTGATGTTATTATAATACCGGGGACCATTCTTTGTCTAATTTATATTTGTCACAAGCCATTGTGACCTTTTTCTTTTGAGGGAGGGATATTTATATTGCCTATGTATGTTTCATAATATGTTTCCAATTATTCTCACTTATCTCATTACATAATCTCACAATTACTTTTCTTTGAGCCTTTATGAGTTCTAAAATGGTGGTCGATTTTTCTCACACCATTTTGGATACTTTTTATCCACCATCAGTTAGTCCTGGTGAATGGTTATGTTTGTGTGAATGTGTCAGCCTGCTCTTTGTTGGTTTGGAATGTGTAATTTTATTATAAAGCAAGCAAATTTTCATTACGTCTCACATTTGTGTAATTTTACTAATGAATGTATCTCCCAAATGACTCACTTTCCATTCATTATTCCATTCACTTCTCAACACAGCATTAAAACTATCTTTTGTCAATGCATACAGTATTCCTTAATTCCCAAAGCTACTGTGTAAGTTCATGAACAGTCTGTAACCTGTCTACTGTATTGCTGGTTAGTTTTCGTTTATTTCGTTTACTTTGAATGGGCTTGGAGTATGATTCTTTTTGCTGTTGATTCATGTGGTTTGCACAATAACTACTGTAATTGGCTATATGCATTACTGAATTTAAGATTTTTAGTAAAAACAAACAAGGCCTTTAGGTGGCGAGGACAGGGGGTGGCCAACTCCCGAAGAGCCACAGCTCCTCCAACTCTGATTAAAAACTGACCTCCCTGTAGCTTTCTAGTAACCCTTAGACCTTTATCAGCTTGTTCAGATGAGTTTGATCAAAGTTGGCGAAACTCTTCAGTGGCTCTCCAGGATTAAAGTCCTAGTCCTGCCCTCGTTCAACAAACCTGTGTTAACAGTCGTGCTGTCCTTAACATTTCTGCTGCTATATCATCTATTTAATGGGCCCGGGACATCATTTTTAAGGTTGGGTCCCCTTACCCTGGCCCAATGAGTATGTATCACTATAGAGAAGTGGACCCCCCTCTCATTACAGCGACAACATTATTCTCTATTCTCTAAGGAATTTTCCTTTTTATTCACTTAAAACAGTTTTTTTTTTCCTGGCTTCTTGTCTAGTAGCTTTTGCTGTAATCCTGTGCTTCTCAAAAACAATGCCACCATCATATGCTCTCAAAATATTTCTCCAATTATCTCTATAACAATAAGAAGAAATAACAAATATGAAACATCACATCCTCTTTGGCAAACTGTGGTTGAGCTTTTCTGGGAAAGCTGTTCTTATTGGAAGCTGTGTCATGTTTCAAGCGCTATTGTAAATAGCCTAGTAATGTAGGTGACTTTCAACCCTGTTCTCTCTCCCTCGACTTATATAGTGCTCAACATGTGGGTTCATCCTTTCTTTTTATGTTGTTGTTGTTGTTTTTGCTTCATGTAAATATGATTTTGTTCTTTTTTGTGGGTTTTATTTATGGTGGAGGGCATCTTCCGACAAAGTGCACAGCTTTTAAACTTGCTGCAAGACCTTTACGCACTGACATATCATATTTGCTTATGCACTTGAGATAAATAAATTATTAGAAATGAAAAAAGTTCCTCTGTAATTTTTACACCTTGCTTTTCACACCGCTCTGCTCTAGGCTAGGTATTTCATTTACGACCCACGAAACAAGACAAAATGATTTATTTTCACTGTAACCCGTTGTGTTCTCAATCCTCTGTTGGAAAGGTAGCACAGTGGAATGAAAAATGTGAATGACTCCTAACATTTCGTGGGTTAAACCCTGCTAGCTGATACCAGGATTGTCAAAAACCAAATGTTCATAACATTAGCCATTGATAAACATCCTTGGGAGCAGGTGGCATTTCGTTAGCGCTGAACACGTTAACAAGATTGCCACGCTGCAGAATCAATAACAGGAAATAACACTCTTAAACCTTGGTCCAATTGAGTAAAGCAAAGCACATTTTTAAATCAATAGAACATATAAGCTCGATTTGAATGGATTTTCATTGGATAATACAGTCTTGAATTGTCTGGTTCTCTTTTCATACCAGTACTAAAATGATTGATCAATCATGTAAAGTCTGTAGTGTTTGCAAGACGCTGAAGATCATTGGTGAGAAACAAGCATTATGTCTTTTTAAACATTTATTTTCTATTGCGGTCACACACACACACACACACACACACACATTACCTTCAGAGCTCTAAAGCTGATGTAAAACCTAACCACCAGACCAAACACTGGATATAAAACCATCAACTCAACCTCCTAGTTGATATAGTTTAAACACAAACAAGACATACCAGTCTGAAGGCACACACTGACATTGGCACATACACTAATTTCTGATAAAACAATTTGAAAAGAAATGACATAATACTCTTGACCCTTACAGGGTAAACGGGTTAAAAAACAACATTGAGGTTAAAGGACACTGCTGCAACTCAAACACTGGCAGCACATTTACCAATCCTATTACAGTTTGCATTTAAAAAAAAAAAAAATCAGCTTGTTTTAGATCATAGTGTTATTAGATCATTTACGTCTGCTGACTCACGCGCATTTGCTCTGTCCACAACTGCAGTTATGATAGAAGACTGGGAGCAGGGCACCGTTCCTCACATCCTCCAGTTGTGCAGATGCTTAAAGCTGAGCTAACAAGATTTTTCTCAGAGGCTAGTTCTGGTCGCAACTGTTGCGTTAAACTGATTGTAGCTCGAGAGGAAATCATCTATGACTTTATTTTCCTGGATGTATCCCTCAGTACAACAATGCCAAGAAAATGGAGCTGTATCACTAAACCGCTTTACCTGTGCTAGTCAGATAATTGAACTCCAAAACCGATCATTTCAACTCAAATTAAAATGTCTGATACAATATACTTGATACAAAAAAAAAGGACGGGAATTATACATGTTTTATTAATATCAGATTAAGCTGTCATTTAGCATAAGAAGAATACGGTCCATGGTACAGTAATTCTGTTTCTCAAAAACACATTTACAGCTACGCTTGCCATTAAATGGTGTTTGCAGCAGGTTGTCTGATTTTAAGGCATAGAATGCATCTTTATTTAATAATTATAATCTAAATAGATAAATAAAAAGACCTGCACAGCCTAAATAAATATTTATAGTCTTGATAAACCCCCAGTTATGTCATATATGGCTTTAAGATTTAAGGAGCTCAATTTAAGGCCATGCTTCACTTCACAGCCGGTTCAGTTCTTAAAAAGAAGATCAATAACACATCTGCTAGAAGCGGAAAAAAGAGAAAAAATGGGAAAGAGCAGTATTGAGGCGTTCTTTACAAATGAACGTATTAGCATTCCAGCACATTCAAAGGACTTACTAAAATATATAAATATATATATATATATACTATATACACTTTAAAAGCAAAATATAATCTAAAGTACCTAAAGTATCTGGATGCTTTACAGCAATAATTTACTTAATTAACTAAACTGAATCAGTTTGTCACCATATGTAATCAAAATGTAGCTGTGGCTCATCTTTGATAGTACAGTACATCGTTTTTAGCGGACATCACGCAAGTCACACAAACAGAACGTGACAGGAGGAGTTGTTGACATTCTGCTTGATTTTCTGATGCTGTCAGACCTTTTGTTTTTCAAAAGTCTCTCCTCAAAAGCCTAAATGAGAACAACAGCAATGGAATCATATAATGTACCAGATTGAAAGAAATCGATCCCAAGAGTAAAAATTCAAGTTTCAATTGACCTAAAATTCAGCTGTTCTCTATAATAGTTTTTGAACTGATTATGATACGTATAGCGACATTTTAAGGCCCATTTCAAGGTGAGTTCTGACTCAAATACAATGACATTTACGTCTATGAAAAGACTTTAACAGGACCGATAGATACATATATGAGACCACACTTTCCTACCACCACAGACAAACAATAAATATCCAGTACATATCTGTCCATTAAGTCATACTGAATGAATCTGATCGACCACCCTGTCTGACTTTCGAATGAGAAAATACGAATATTGTTACGCTGAGTAAAATTGTAGTTAATGTTTTCCTTTTATCCTCACTCAAATCCCGCGTTTCGAATCACACACAAATATTATCCATATCGATAAGGCTGTTGGTTAGATATTTCACCTCCCCCACATTGAGAACAAACAGCAATGAGAACAACTTTGGTTTGCTTCAGAAGAACATGACCATCACAACCACAGGACAGTGTGGGACAGATATGGGACATTCTCACCAATTAGCATTGTGGTTTTCTTTAAAGTCTGTTGTTTTCCTCTTTCGTACAACAAAATAGACACTCTGGGTGACATACATGGCAGAGGGCTTTGATGAGGCTTATTCAGGGCTCTCGGGATCAAAATCGTCACCCATTTGGTAGCTGGAGCCCTGGGTGGAGTAGGAACGGGTCTTCATCGAGCAGTCAGAGTCCATCAGAATTGCCTGAGAAAGAAAGATAAGAAACCGTCATTAGTGTACAGGACACTTTACAGCTGTTACATTTATCTAGGGTGACGTCATATACAAACCACATCAAAGCAAGTATACTGTGTGTTTACTAGGGGTGGGCATACATGAATTTTTTTAATCTAGATTAATTTTGAAATTGTAGTGTAGAAATTGTAGTGTAGAAAACTAGTCCCGTCCGAATAAGGCTACAGTGTAATTCAGCTATACATCCGCACTAAAGGTGAAAGTCACCATAGCTTGAAGTATAACGTTAGACTCCAACCCAACTTTGTCAGTAGATTAACGGCGATATTTTTTTTATCGCGCGCTGCGTTAACGCCGATAACGGCCCAGCACTAAATAATTTATTTTGGAAGATTTCACACCCAATGGAAGCATGAGTGACATCATCAGTTATGGGCGGAGCTGAGCTCACTAGCAAGGAGACGTTGGGTTTAATGCTCTGTAAATGAGTGAGGCTTTGATAAAGATGTACAGATCTGGCTTGTGTGTGTGTGCACGTTAGTGCTCTTCAGGAACAGTGTAGTGTTCCTCTTGAGAAAGAAAGACCGTGATGCTTGGCTTTGATCATGCAGCATTTGAGGGCAAACGCACAAGTCTTTTCAGATCAACATCACTCTTTGATCTTAGCTTAAGGGCATCCTGCGCAGTTTTTATTTGTAGCTATTATGTAACATAATTTCCTTTTGCAGTCATATTCTATCATGTCAGTGACTTGAAGCTAGAGATGAAATCAAAATGAATGCATGGTGGACATATGGTTATTATTGGAATAAAAAATGAAAATAATGAAGAGCATATGGAGTCAGGATACATCCTTCTTTCATTTTGCTCCAAAGTGCATATGTACAAAAGTCCCTACAATTCTTATTTAATATCCATGGAAATGGTCACACTTTATGAGTAAAACAGATTTCAATAAATATATGGAGCTGTAACACTGCATTAATACTTGTGTTTGAGAGCGAGTAGACTGGTATGAATGCAATGTATGTTGAATTGATGGATGACATGTTGTGGGGTCTGACCATCTTTTCTTCGTTGGCGGGAGGACTTCGTAGGAAGAAACAGAGAGGAGCAAACAGGATGTCTACCACACCAATGATGGTCATGAGCCAGGGGAAGCCGATGCTCCTCGCGATCGCCCCGCCTGCTGATGGACCTACACAACACACACCAGTGTTAAATGCTACTGTTGACTGTCAAACTTCCAAAGAAATTCAAATTAATACCAGAATTGGAAAACTTACCAAAAGCGAAGCCCATGCAGAAGGCGACATCAGCAATGGCGTACACACTACCGTACACAGACACGTGCCTCAGATCTACGAGGTAACCCATGATAGGCATCATGGAGGAGTCCACCATACCTGCAGACCACAAAATATGCACTGTATCAGAAAGTGGGCCTGCCACTAGTGATTTCATCACAAATTAAATAGTATTATCAGCACAAAATGTTTTTTGTTTAATATCAGGTTTAAATGATTTATTTGAAAGGAGGAGCACCTCTACAGTAAGTAGTTATATCATAGTAAGTATACTCTAAGTTAAACCTGTGGTGTTTAAATTGTTAACTGATCAGCTCGACCTGACATTTGTACAATAATAATTTACATTAACTTCTAATACAGAAAAAGAAGCAAAGCTCACCTATTGCAAATCCAACTCCAAAGTTTGGCACAATGAGTCCATATATGTCTTTTGCAAGAGGCACCTGTTGGAAAATTAGAAGCACGCAATACAGGAAGCAGCTGCATATATATCTTATTAATTATAATTGATTATCTGAAAACAGCAAATGCAGTCAAACATTCTCTAATACAGAACACTGTTTTTGTTCCTTTTTATAACCTTTATAACCCTGATTGTTTTTTCCATAAGAAAAAAAACAAACAAATGTGTACTTGACTCTCATGTGAACTTGTTTTCCAGTCTAATCTGATAATCATCTATAAGAGAACAGACTGTCTTCCTGCTAAGCAGGATGCATCCAGGGCAAAGAGAGTCAGAGCTATAATTTCTAAATAAACTTTCGTTCCAGCCCTCAACTGCACTAGTGGGCAACGAAATATCTTATGCCTCTGTGAGCCACAGCAGAAAAGAAAGGACAGAAAAATGTGTTTAAATATTCATAGAGAGAAGTTAATCTCTAGCAGGGTCTGAAAGAACTTACACAGAGAATGCTGATTCCAACCAGAAGCATCCCTATAAGTGAGCACAGCCATCTACAGAGAGAGAGAACAATTGAAGATGAGGTCAACAAATGTCTGCTGTTCTGAACCAGAGGTTGATGGGGACTAAGACATTCAGTAATAAACCTAGGTCATAAAGCTCAAACAACAACACCAGTCCTAATACAGATGCAAAAAGTGCTTGAAATGTCACAGTGTAAATATATCAGCCCTGCTGAGTTTTTCCACTAAAGATTCAAATGCTTTGCCAGACGCACATGCCTTTTCTTAGAAACATCTTCAGGCATTAGAATGTTTGGCCTGTAAACTGTACCATAATGCATTGTCGACAAGTTAAATTGTATATAACATTTCTTTTTGACACTATATGGCCCATGAAAGTGAGCTTTTTTGGGTTAGTAACATTTTATTTTTAAATTAATTTTATCTTTTATTCAGCAAGGCTGGACTAAATCGAAAGTGATAGTAGAGACATTTTATAATATACCGGAAGATTTCTATACATAAATAAATCAACTCTATTCAAAGAATCCCAGGAAACAAAAATATCAGCAGCAAACTGCTTTTTTTCAGCATTAATAAAAATCGGCATATTAGAATGATTTCTCTATAATAAATAATTGTAAAAAATACTGTAAGAAAAATGTATAGCCAATAATATTCTCAATTCAGTTGACATTTGCAGGTGTGACTGTTAATTTTGGACCCTGCGGACATAACATATTCTAAAAATGGGAAACTTCTGCCTCTTATAAGAGCTAATAGTTCATTAAAAGTAGTATGTTTAAAAAAACAAACAAATAAACAGCATGCTGCTGAGACTGCTTTTTAAAAACACAATTACAAAACCTGGCGACAGAAACTCATTTAGAGCCGTTTCAAAACAGAGGAAGCTGATAGCGAAGCGGAGGAAGATAAGGCAAGAGAAGTAGGAAAAAAACACATTAATTTCCCTCTCCTACCTCCCCATTTTGTGAGCCAAAACGGCAAAGATGTTGGTCCCTATTAGATATGAGATGCTGGCTGGCAAGAACGCAACCCCTAAAAGGAGAGAGGAGAGAGAGAGAGAGAGAGAGAGAGAGAGGGGAGAGCTTAGATAAGACGACACAATATCAGTTTGATCTCAAAGCTGCTGTTCGCCTCACAGGCGCTGTTATGAAGCTGCTTCTCTCATTCTCCCGCTCCTTCTCTTTCATTAGCCCTCTTGCTTTCCTTTGCCTGCCAATGACACCTCAATATCCTGCCAGACCAAAGACACTCCCTTTCCCGCCCTCACTCTCCCTGTTTCTCTGCTGTCCTGTTCTCTTTATTATCTGTCAAAGCTTTGTGAACAGCAAGAAAACTGTGGAGGAACCCAGAAGAAACGGGTTCGTTTTTACAGTCTGGAGTGAAGTATGTGGAAATTACTTTTAAAACTATTTTACCACTCCTGTAAATTTACCACATTTTTAAACAAAGAAAAGAAAAAAAGGAAAGCTATTTTCTTCTAAAATACTCATAATATTGAATTCTCATTATAATAAAAGAAATTCGTTCTCATTACTACAATGCAAAAAAAGCCTCATTCTCATTATTATAATAAAGAAAATCATCCAGTTCATTTTATAATAATTAAAAAATGATTATACATTTTATATATAAAATTGTGCTTTACAGATATATTTTAAAATTTAAATCAAAACATTTTTATCTTACCTTTTATCTTGTGTCCCTATAATGTAGGATGAATATACTAACACATAAAACATACTTTTGGCTTTATTTCTTTCACTGTGTCCATACGTGTTCATTGTAATTGTCCATAATAAATGCATTGTAATTGTGTCTATCTTGCCCACAGTAACCATTTCTCTGGAAAGATGGGAACTGAAGAAATGTGTAAGTGTGCACATTAACAAGAAGTGCTTTCCCCAACCTAGCTGCCATTTCCTGGGACACATAGTCTCCATCATCCAGATGGGCAGAGCTGGCTCCAGCATAGCAATGGCCATGTTAGCAAAACAAATAGAACCTGAAAAAGAAAATGAGGAGGGTAAGTGATTCATCCTCAGAAGAATTCAGTCTTTCTGTCCATCTCTCCCCCTCCCTCAACGCCCATTCTTTTCCTTTCTCAGATATAATAAACAGCATCATCTTGCCCCTGCACTCAGGCCAGTGTAATTGGAGAGGAGGGGAGGCAGAGACAAACACAGATGTGTTTCTTGACCACTTCTGTCTCTCTCTCTTTCTCACATATACACACACTTGACACTTTCTTATCCTTCTCTCGCAGACAGATGACCCTCTTAAATGTGTCACACCCTCTAAAGCACATCTAATGCCACATAATTGGCTAAATCATTGGTTTCCTTCTTTACGCGTATTCAAAAACACACAATACTGAATCCCTTTAAAAAAAAATAAGGCACTATTATTTTTGATAAAACAAAGGGAATGAACGGTTCATTGGTATTTACTGGACTGACCTGCTGCGATGAGGATGTATGGATCCTTCATGAGGGCTATTATTGAAGTTCCTTTTTGGCTCTGGAAAAAAATGTAAACAGAAGTCTATTAATATTGTGTAACTGTAATTGTACAAATATACCCTTTAAATCAGTGCAACAGTGGAAAAATAACAGTAACGAGGCCCTTGCCAGAAAATGTTTTATCATATACTGAAGAAAAAACTGAAAGTGTCACAGGAAACAAATGCTGTGATTTTTGAAAATGACCTTTCGTGCAGTGTAACACAGCTCTAAGTGAACGAAAACACCCTGCAAAGATTTAAATCTGAAAGAGCACCACCATGCAATTAGTGTCTCTTAAAAGAAAAAGTCAACTCTCAATCAGAGTCATTATTAAAACGATTCCCAAGCCGTTTCATGTTGACGTCAAAAAGAAACATTAGCATATTCCCCGCCCACTTTTCATGTTGTTTCTGAATGGAAATGCAAATTCATTCTTTGCCACTATAGGTGCTTCTGGCCTCAATCAGGATGTGCGTCAGGGTATGTAATTCTATTTGAAAAATCTTGCCTCAGTCACCACAGCGGTTCCCATGGAGATGGGCTCCTTGAGAGTCACACAAGACAATATATATAGTCTGTTACCTTTATTACACCTCTAAGCGATCAGTAAAAGGAAGATCCTAAACAACTTTGTGAGTGACAAAATATCTTAACTCTTCATATTGATGTGGGAATTGTGGCATCTCTAGTGCAAATGCCCAGGCTACATTTTTCGAAGAGTTTGAAAGATTTCAGAAATATTCTTTATTTTATTTTATTTTATTTAGGTATGAATGTTTTGCCTTGGGATGGTAACGCATATGAGTTAACAAAGTATTCATTTATTTAAGTGATTAAAAGATGATGCCTATTTATAATGTTAAAATAGTTCTTTTATAACAGCATAACAATTAGAAACAGCGAGTAAGCCATTTGTTGGCTGATTGGAAACCTCTGGTTTTACTTAAGCATCCTAGCAACAACACTGACTCAACTGATGGCGTCAATTTAGGGAGATGTATTTTCGTCATCCAACCAATCCAAAACCAATCCAAGGAGACTGTTTAGGTAACTTATTTGAAAACAATAATTCTTTAACATTTAACATTTTCAAACTAGTCATAATAACGTTTTACAAGAAATGCCTGGACTGACAGTCACTTTTTTTTGTATGTCACGAGGCAATGACTGACAATTATTAAATCAGCACTTCTTTACACCCCTTCACTGCATGTGCTGCTCCTCTGCAGACATGTCCCACTCAAAACACCCTGTCAATTTCAGTGGTACTGTCCACTAAGTTAACCAGGTTAATTAATTCTGTGAATGGTCTCATTGAAGGTCGCGGCCCCCAAACAATTAGTCGTCGCTCGCTGCTGTTGTTTCCCATAATCCTTTCGGATGCACTCAAGGGAGAAGGATCTGTCTGAGTATATCTACGACCTGAGGTCCAAGCATTAATGATGTGATTGATTACTAATTTTTGAGAATACAGGTTCCTCACTTTCTGGCCTTAGCTGTGGTATGATGACAAAAAACCTGAACTTTTTTAATCTGATCTGCTTAAAATATAATCTTTATGTCACATAATTCACCAAGTGTGAGCTTTTAAGTCTGTGTATATTAAATCTTATCTGGCAGAAAGTGCAGAAGGACATTTGTCCTCAGATATTTACTGTTACCTTAACATGTTATTATTCTTTCCCATCACTAACTGACAGTTTGCAAAAATAAAGGTTCCAACGGAATTTTTCTTGCAGCTATGCCACACAACTTTTTTTCATGATTTTTTTTTATCTTAGTGTGAAGAACATAATCTAACCAACCTTTTTTTTTTACTATAGGTAAAAAGGTTACATGGTTCTTAATTAAACCATACATTTCAATAAAGAACTTTTCCCATTAGATTTCTTTTTAAGCTTATTTATTGCTGGAAAATACTGGGTTAAATGCTTCATTCCTCATAAAAGATGACAGAATCTCACAGATAACCCACGAAGAGCTACATAAATACACACTGTCTGTAGGGGCACTTGGGGTCTCTGTAGTAACTGATACCCATCAACCCCATTGATCAAAGTCAGACATGCTTTGATTGGATCAGCCACTCCACTGTACATTTCCTATTACTGTGACGCAAACCAAAGCATGTTTCCAAATACACAGTCCCATTACACACAACTCTATAAACATGCTCTACAATCTACACACACATACACTGTGATCCATATAAATATATTTTCAATCCCAAATACATATTGAGGTTTAAAAGTACCCAGTGCAAGACTCAAACTCCCTTTGCAAATCATTCTAGTCCTTTTACTGATAAGACTAGACCAATCATAGTACGAAACACACATCATCCCTAAAGCTGCTTCTACCAGTTTTTGCCCACAAGGAGAATACCAAGCAAAGACTCAATGCAATGTGTGAGAGTTTCTTGTAGTTACATTTCCCATTAAAGTACAATAACAAAATGACAAAAATGAGCAAAGCAATTACAAAAATGAGCCCGAATCATGATTAATAGACAGTGCTAATCTTTTGCTAGGTCATAGTAAGCCTCTCGCTTAGAATATTACACCAAATATTAGACCATTTTAAATCCCAAATATCAGTGGAGCTATAAAACCCAAGTAATGACACCTAAACACTCATTCTTTGTCAAATTGCTCACACAAAACCTTTCAAAAGCAGAGCTTGACCTTTAGGTGAGTGTTAACTAAACCACCCCAAAAATATTCAGATCAGATCATGAAAGAAGGTATTGTACTCACCTCCGGTTCCACCTTCGAAGGCTGAAGCACAAATAGCTGCAAGGCTGCTCATGAAAATAAGAGAAAAAAAAAACACATATCAGATATGAAGCCGATATTGCTCATCATCAGAAATTCAGTTATAATGAGTTTCTGTCACCAGCATTTCATTCCATACTTGTATCACAATAGCATGCAGTTTTGCTACTAAATCTGTGATTTCCATTGTTTTGATGTTGGAAAAATGTTGGCAAGCTTAAAAAAATAGAGATTGGTGAACTCGCTCACCTCCATCAAGCACTGCCAGCACTGCCAGGATAAGGAAAGGAGCCGTCTTACCGACAAACTCATACATGACACTTCCAAACGGAGGACCAACTGCACAAAACAAACAGTTTATACAGTATACTGCATACTACATACAGACTTAATGCACTGCACCTCAATGTATCTTCACCTTTAAAGCTATTGACGTTTACAATATGCTTTGAATTAACACAGGCCACAAATCCAATACTAATTGCCCTGCAGAGCGTTCATATAACCAATCTTATCAAACCACAGTAAAACAATAAATTGCCCTGCAACAACAAACCATTTCAAGTCTCAGACTATCCATTTGAATACAGTCTCATAGGTTTTAACTGAAATTATTGTGTTCTATTTTTCTGCTGCTCTCCACCTGATTTATAACTACAGTATTTGTGCACTTATGACGATAGCAAATGTAATCACTTAGACTTATGTGGATCACATTTTTTTATAATACTTTACTTGCCATAATGAATAAAATAATGGACTATCAAGGATTAAAAATCCCGCAACAGTGGTTACAGCATGACATCATTAACGGGAAGCACTAGGTTCAGGCTCCACTCAGGACATTTCTTCTGACCACTGCTCTTGGGCTTTAAACATGCCACTTAAAGTTACCTCCTCTTAAACTCCAAGGCACTTAATTCATAACCATCCAACTTTTGTCTCTCTTTTTGCTTGTTATGCATTTCAAGTGGTAAGATTAGAGGTATGATTCGAGATCTGTGCAAACCTAATTTTGCAGATCAAAATATTAAAAGAAATCCTAAACATACAGTACACACCCAAAACTCCCATGGCTAGTCCTCCAAGGGCAATTCCTATAGCATTTCCTCTTTCCTCATCATTTGTGTAAACACTCGCCAGCATCCCCATACCTGGATAATGACAGATGGAAGTTGATGGGGTTAATGTTATTTTTCTTGTCTGTCATATTATTATTATTATATTTGTATGTCTGCTTATATTAGTATTTTGTGCAATGGATTTTTTTTTTGCATCCATCATTGACATCACAAACAAAAAGTGTTTTTTGGGATATAAATTTAATTCAATGTGTTCAAGCACTTTCAAAATTATTATTAGCACATAATAATAATTGTTATTATTATTATTTTACAATTTAATAAGTAATCAGGACTTTCAAGTTTTGTAATCTAGAACCAGTATACATCTTTGAATGGGAACAGGGTGTATTTTACACCAGCACCTGAACACCACATTAACAGTGGCTTTATGCATACAGAGTTCTGAGAACATCAAAGTCAAACGTGTTTTAGCACACTCAGGTTTACAAATTGTGCACTAAATAAATATTGAACAGCATCCTTTTGTATTCTAATGTAAGGTTGCACACGATCTGTTACCTGCCACAGAAGAACAGGAAGAGCCAACACCTTGTAGAGATCTGGCCAAAAACAGCAACGTATAGCTCGATGAAAACGCAAACACTTCACACAGAGCAAAACGCAGACAGGAGAAAAAGAAAAAGTAGACTTATTTATCAAAGAAATACACACAACAAATAGTTTGTAGCTACATCATACAGTGTATAATTCCTTTTCATAAAGACGCATATTTTCAAAATTATGCTTTATGTACTCACTTAGGGTTGACACAAACATGATGCAGAAGCCAGCAAACATCGGGATCTGGTATCCTATTCTGCAATTATAAATATGGAGCTTCTTGAACCTCTTGCACCAACATTTTCCATTTGACCACAAACATTCAATTTGCAGTGCTGACAAATCAAGATGTTATTTTACTATAATAATCATAAGATCATATAAATAATGTGTTTCTGTTTACTTTTTACTACACATTTTGTGAGTTATGCCACTTAGTGCATTACTAACGGTGATGTGCATTGCAACAAAATATTATAACTGCCTGATCCCAAGATTTTGCCATGCATATTGAGATCCGTTCAATGCAGCGGTGCTGAATGAACCTAGACTGGCCAACACTCAGCATGTAGAGGGGCGCATGCACGAGTGATCACACTACTGCTGATCACTCAACAGACAGAGACAGAAAGAGAACTGCACTGCAATATTCACCTTACTTACACTCCATTTACACTAACTCCATGCACAAACATATCATGCTCCTTTTGAAAGAAATGCTAGTTGTTGTACTTTCACAGATAAATGTGTGATTTTTCTGAACCCACCTGTTGGTTAGAGGCCCAATGAAGGGATTAGTAATTAACTGCACTGTTGCTTTAGAGGCAAATAACAGACCCACTTTCACATTCTCATTCAGAAGCTGTTCATCTGCTTTGGGGCAGTCGGATTTATGTTGAGGGGGTGTCGCAGAAGTAGGGGCCAGGGTCATTGGGCTAGCTGTGCTCATCTGTGGGCTGAAGCTGGTCAGGCGTGTTGTGTTATCGTACAGAGACACAATGCTTTGAAAAGTGCCAGATGGGGACAGAGGGGACATGGAGTGATTTTGGACCGACTGAGCAGCCTCGTCGTCCACTGTGTACAGGTAGCTTGGAATAATAGGCACTACAGAGAGGAAAGGGAAGAGATAATAATCACCATGACGAGACAGGGACATTGATATGGTTCCTTTGTTTAAACATAGTCTTAAATTATATCCGACATTGCTTGAGGTTTCACAGTATTCAAGATTTGTTCTACTTTTAAAAACATCATATTCAGAAAATCACAAATTATTTTTAGAATCAATGTTTACCATTCATTTTCCAGAAAAAAAAATTAAGTACAAAGATTTATCTAGCTGTGTAACACCATACTTGACCTTTCAAGTCAATTGTTGGTTTGTTAGATGTGTTTGACATTATCATGCGTAAATAACCCACAGGCACACCGTGTGCGATAACGCTTAAAAGCCTCTTCATTCAACACCTGAGCAAAAGAACGACAGGTTCATTTTCCGCCTGGTTCCATCTGTATGTACACACGGGCCATATTCATCGTGTGTATTATTTCCCGCTTAATTGCCATGCCCGTTTCTTGGCTCGAGGACGTGAGAACAAACAAACAGTTTGGCGCGAGCCTCAATGTCACATTATATGAGAGCGCGCGCAGACGGAGCTGGCAGCCTTTGAGGACATGATACTTTAATTCAGATCAACTGCAGCCACTTAGGAATCAGTCCTTTGGGATAGTTAAAGGTATTTTATTTACTATCTTAGGCATTTTATTCAGATTTATCATTTTACGTTCAATGCATCCAAAGTTTTTTTTTAAATAATTAAAATCAATTAATTGTATTAGTACTGCAAAACTGCTTTAACAGATAATTAATAAATAAAGAATCATAACATATATTCAAAAACATTATTTCCAATGCTAATTTTATTGAAGAAGACCCGCCCTATTTTAATTAATACATTTGCATATTCTTAGCGAACCTTCGAGTTTTGTTTGAATTTATATTGTTATGATGCATATATAATGTAAGTATGAAAATATATGATTATATGAAATAGTACGTTTCGGGAATATTATAGATAAATTATGAAAGCATGTTATGTGAGAATATAGGCTATCGTTAAATGCATCATATGTTTATAAGGCGTGTTTACACGAACAGTTTATCATTGGTCGCTGAGAGATAGGCTATGTGCTCTCTGCATCATATGTCCCTGCGCATGTAACAGGTGTGAACAACAGTAGCACTTACCGACCACCGTCAACAGCATGTTGTCCAACAGCAAAGCAATGAAAACGATCAACAGAATCAGCCTCCGAGACTGTCTTTCTTCTCTTAGCCATGTTAATAAACTAAAATCTCTAAGAGCATCAAATAGTCCCATCTTATTAAAATCCAATTGCCAAAGAGCGAGTGAAAAGGATCCTGCAACAGAACCAAAAAAAAAAAAAAAAAATGTAATAGAACATCAGTGCCATCAAAACATTATATAAAATGTGTTATTATTAATACTGTACATAGAGAAACTTAAGGAGATGGTTACTAATATGAGATAAATATGTCAAATATTAAAGTAGATGTACACTTTTATACAACTATAAATATATGCACTGAAGCTCTCTGAAAATAATAAACTATCAACAACAGTGATTTTTCTGTTTCTTATGCTAAGTCTAAATATTTGCTATAAATAATACACCCAGTATGGTTTTAATTCTTACCTTATAAGCACATTTGCATTGCGCTTTGCTGTCAGATCCCGGGTGAAAGGCACGCTGGATGCGGAGTGTTTTAGTTGCTTGACTGCTGCTTGACGTCACGCTGTTTCACAGACAACTCAAATGGGGTGTGCTGTGACACGGACGAATGAACCGTCACACAAAAATGAGCATGGCTGGAGCACCTTATTTACTGCTTTTGTTCTTATGTAGAAATCTATTTACCCACTACATCATTTAATATTAAGTTAAGTAAGTGATTTATAGACTATCATATTTATAGCACATCATTTGTGCAAGTCGAGTGTGTGCTTTAAGAATGCGATGCTGTTGTTTTAGGCGACTTGACTAGTTTTGAGAAGTTATTTGCAGATTGAGAGTTGCGATCACTTGTTGAGTTTAACGACAACACCATCATGTCCTGATATCCAAGTGTTTAGCGCGTTTCACTAGATGGGTGAAATCAGCAGTATGGCAAGCCGTTTTAAAATGTATCTATAAACCGCACTAGTATCTATTTCCATGTTACTAGTACTTATTTTTTAGATACTTGTATATTTTCCATTAAGTACTAGTGCTTATTCATTAACTACTAGTGCTTATTCCAATAGTGACTAGTAAGTACACTTAATTATACTCTCCTTGTTAAGACAAGACAGTTCTTTTTTTTTTTTTTTGGTACATTTATTAATAAATTAGAAAAAGATATATTTTGCATAGGCCTATTTATTTATTTTATATATAGCTTTATTATGTTTTTCTCTGTTTCATGTGAATCCTCACGTTCTGATCTTTATGCTGCCTTTTGCTTGTATAAAATTAAACCATTAAATCGGTTCAGTACATACCGGTTACTTAGGTACCGGTGCCATACTGGTACCGGGTTTCAGTACCCAACCCTAGTTTTCATTGTAAATAATTAGCAAGATGGGCTAACATATAAAGTTAATTTTGTTTAATCAGATTTATTCAGCATATTAATGTATTGTATTAACCTGTTGGCTCTGACTGGACGGTTGAGAGGTACTTATGTTTGAATTAAGCAAAATATAAAAGTACTAGTAACATTTTGAATAAATACTAGTATCTAATAAATGAGTACTAGTATCTAATAAGCACTAGTAGCTAAAGAATATAAGCACTAGTACTTAATGGGAAATATACTAGTATCTGAAAAATAAGTACTAGTAACATGAAAATAGATACTAGTACGGTCTGTAGATTAAATGTTAAAATGGCTTGCCATATCAGCAGCCTCCTCTCCCTCAATACAGCTTTACAACAGCGCTCTCTTGTGGCGCGAGAGGAAGTGAGGTGTTACTAATAAACTTGATGCTTTTTAGTGTCTCAAAGAGAATTCAAGCTATATTTTGTATCTCCATCTGTTCAGCTGATATTCTCAAAGAACGTTTTACTAATGGTCCCAAAAATAAAAAATCTGTCTTTACTTATTCACCCTCAAGTGGGTGAACTATTCCTTTAAGTGGAAAACCTTAGCATATTTCTGAATGCGCTCTAAACTTTCTAGACGTACATTTTTTTAAGTTTTTAATGGTTAGGCTAAATTCCATTGTATCATTTTTGGAAATATTACTTTTGAGTGATTTGACAAACAGGTAGTGCATTTAAAAATGTTAGACAAACCTCAAACATTTCAGAAAGAAATCCATAAAGGTTGTATCATGAGTCATGAGAATGTTATTAAATAACAGATAACAGCGAACAGTCCATTAACATTATGGGAGAAATGTTTATCATAATTTTGATAGAGGCCTGGTGAAATTAGTTAGTTGTATTAAGAATTAAACGTTAGATTACTCTAGCACCAGTTGAGAAAAAACGTGGGATAGATATTTTTTTTTACATACAAACTCCTCAAATGGCACATAATTATTTGTTTATTCACTCGGTTTTTAAAGTGCATGATCAGTTAAAATTATAATCATTCCACAGGCAAGATATAACAGGTGCTCAAGTATATATTTACATACTAGCTTTTGTATTTGTAAATAAATATATTTTACATACACACTTAAGTCATTACATTGGTGCGACTAACAGAAATGTAATGCATTTATAACAAAATCGAAACATTTCATACTCTTGGCACTGAATAAAAAAATAAAATAAAACAATACTGGTTATCAGATATATTATAAATACAAACTTCTTGCATGAACATAAATAAATGGCCAGATTAAGTGGATTTGAATAAGTGCATTCCTGACATGCTAAAAACAAAATAAACAATGTCTCATGCAATTTTCCTTGCATTTGGGTGAAACAGTAAACAGGAGTGTACAGCATACAAGCCAGGATACAAGTGAGGTTCTATCTCCTATATTAGTTTCATGCAGCTGGACTATGGTTCAATTTCCTTCAACCCACTGTGTATTAAACTGGCAGTGATACAGATATTAAAACACATTATCATCTTGAGCAGAGAATGCTTCTGCTTTCCTGTTATAATTTCAGGGTTCTTTCTGCCTTCAGTTATTGTGTAGGTCTTTGTGTATTCCTACCTTGCCCATGCTAACAGACTTTATGCACCGCCTGTAAAAGCTAACAATTTGTGATTGGCCGAGTTTGAAGGCCATACTCATGATGGCCATGCCCGTGATAATAAACAAAAAGGTAACCATGAAGTAATTTGGGTGTTCAGGCACAATGTCACCTAAGCCAATGGTGGTCAAGGTGATGAAGGTAAAATAAAAGGCATCAAAAGGTCCCATCTTTTCCCAGAACCTCAAAATTTGACTGCAGATCACCATATATGCAAACACCACCAGCAAGATGACCGGCAGAGGGACGTTAATGTGGTCCATCTCCTTTCCGATGCCAATGAATAAATTGGAGCTGGCTTTTGCGGTTGGCATACCCTCGAGGTCTGGGCATGAGTAAGATTTTCTCAATGCGGTTTTGAGCTTGAAGTTCTCCTTAATAATCATGCGGTCAAAGATCTTTGTGTTTTTACGTATCTGCAAGGAAGTGCGTCTAAGGGGCGACTGGGCATTTATCACCTGTTGGATGTTCCTTGTCTCATGCACCACTACATCTTGGCAAAATATATAGGTGCCGTCGGTATCAGCACCTTGAACTTGTTTTGAAGATGATGCCTTTTCATTCCTGTGAATGCATGAGTGTTCTCTGAGGAAAATTGTGAGGCGAGTGTACGCTTTAGAAAGAAGAACAGCCAAGATATCTCCCACATCTGAGATGACTAGCAGCATGAGAGGGATGCCCACCATCGCATACAGGATACAAGCCACCCTGCCTCCATAAGTCACTGGATAAATATGTCCATAACCTGTTATACAAGAAAAACAAAGAAGTTTTATGAACTTTTTATGGCAATGGATCTCAGCACTGCCATCTGCTGGATGTCATTACCAGTGCATCAGTAATGCAATGTAAATAACACATCATAATAATGTATTGCTTTCATATAATGTGTATTTGAAGTTTTAATGTTAGGCTTGCTATATTTTATTTTATCAAGTAGTTTCTCCCCAAAGTTTACTTGTTTTGCAGTCCCATTTAGTTCATGCCTCAAAGTCAAGTATTTAATAGTCTATGGTCTTTTAGTCTGATTATCAAAGAAAGTGTCAAAGAGGTTGGTGTAAAAAAAATTATACAGAAGGAAAGTAAGAGAAAGAAAGATGAACTCATCTGGACTCAGTTGCATTAAAAGCCAATACTCATTAAAGTTGGCTGCTGAGATAATCAAAGGTACGCCCCAGCTAGATAACATAATGGACATCCACAGCAATAGAGTGCTGGCAATTCTGCATAATGCTTTTCTGCAGGATGCACTGAAAGTTTACATCCAATTAATATCTGAGCTGTGGTTAGCTATAACTTACAATTAGTCTGAAGAGAGATTTTTTTCCCACATCCTCCACAGCTGTGAATGTAAAATAATAAAGCTGTGACACTGAATACAGACAAAACATGTTTTGCTTCCTTGTGCTTCTGTATAGTAAATCAAGATTTGATTCCTAGGCCTCTCTGAAAAGAGGCCCATTAATGGTTTACTGGAAATGGTTTAGCTGGTTTTGGTCTTCTGTATTGGAAAAACACAGTTGTCTGTGTCTGAAACTTGTATTTTCCATCCATGGTCACAATATTTTTTCAGCTACAGCCTAGTCAGTCAGTGGGCAGGTCACCTGAATGTTTGAATAAACTTTTTACATGTTTACCTTTTGACTTTATCTGCTTAAATTGCTCTATTATCAAAAGTCTGCTCTGGGAGTAAAATAATAATAACTTGTGAGTGGATACAAATGCATACAAATGTAAAATAACCCTTGCAGGGTCCAGAAAAGTATCAAATAGTCCATCTGTCATCAGTAGTTCAACTGTAACGCTGTAAGGTTACAAGAGTACTTTTTGTATAAAAAGAAAACAAAAATAATGGCTTTATTCAACAATTCGTCACTGTAACATAACTATTTAATTTTGGGGTGGGGCTGTATTGAGCACCAAAGCAGGGCCATGCAGAGACCTTTACAGGAACGGGTGCCCATCATTATATTGAGGGGCAAATAGCAGGTTGTCTTATAAATTTACTTCCCAACTCATTTTTAGATCACTTTTAAATATACTAACAATATATAATAACTGGTGTACAATGTTAACAGTGAATCTTATAAAGGTATCGAAATGAAATTGTTCATTAATTAAACTTCAAGGCAATATCAATAAGTGACTCCCCTACACATCTCTCTCCGTGATGGTAACCGTTAAACTTTTTATAAAATGGCTGCAAATGGACCAAACCCACCCAAACTAAATTGAACATAAACACACATAACATAACTAAAAC
>JAUMHQ010000025.1:1594712-1615055 GCA_032361165.1 Enteromius paludinosus | reverse complement strand
AGCTACATACCTTCTATGTACATATCAGAGAACAATTTAAAATATTCTCTCAATGCATTCTATGGCACCTTTAAGTAGCACACCTAAATTTCAACATTGCTAGTAAGAAGTGTTTCTGGAGTACCGTATCAGCATATTACAATGATTTCTGAATAATCATGTGACACTAAAGATTGAAGTTATGACTGCTGAAAGTCATTGGGGAAAAAATGACATTTCAAAATATAATATAACAGAAAGCTATTTGAAAATGTGGTAATAAATTTACAATATTGCTGTTTTCTTACTCTATTTTTGATCTAATAAATATCATTTCTCAATGGTATTTTTAATCAAATTGACACAAGGTTCTCCAACATGTGGCTCTAGTCTGATCAGACTCTTAAAACAGTGGTAGCAAATTCATTTACCTTAACTACTGAACCGTACAAGACACAGCAGGAAAGACGGAAGACAAGAAAGAAGAAAAAGATGGGGGAGCGAGAGTTATCGAACATCTGAATGAAGTGAGGGAGAAAATGAAAGGTGACACAGAGTTTGCTGTCCTTCTGGGTCATCTTCACCGAGACAACACTGCTTCACACAATCAGCGCAGTTCATGCAAACCCCATTTAACTAATTAAAATGTGCCATGAACCAGATTACTTCTATCTACCTATCTACGCTCTTTACAGAATACCACAATTGTACTGGAAAAAGTATACATTATACATCATGCAATTCAAATTCATATGGTAAATTGCTTCTGTGATAAAAGGCCCAGAATGCACATTCATCAAGGGTTAAAATTCACAACAAAGTAGACATAAATACAAAATGTCCAGAATCTCTGGGAACAACAGGGTGCTAGAGGTGTGAAAAGTATGTAACAGCAGGTGGTAAACGCTTTTGAAAAAACACCCATGCACACACACGTACAGTGTCACTGCTGTTTTTGATGTGGGAAAAAATCAAAAACAACCTAAAAACATGAGACCAGCGGTGCATATCCTGAAGATCACATATGCTACATAAAAAATAAATGTAGGTCCACTTATGTAAAGTTCCAGAGCTGTACATTCACTTACAAAGAATTCATTCTTTTTCTATAGGTGTAATATGGATGTTTTTAACTGTTTTGCGCCAAGAACACCACGTGTTTCGAGGTTTTAAACACGCGTTTTGGGAGTGGTTAAAACACGCTAGACTGACGTCATTAACAGTAGCGCAAGTGATTTAAGATTTTTTATTTTTTTCCAAAACTAACTAACAAATAAATAAACACACTTCAAAACCCAGACCCAGTGGAGACACCTCAGGCCCTACACCTTTCAATGCAAAAATATGTTTGTGAATTCTGTGAAATACTACAAATTACAGTCACTTATCCTTTGGCACAAATAGCAAGATGGAGAATGTGACTGCAGAGCGTCAATTTTCTCAGTCTGAACAAAATGGTTGGATTAAGCAATCATATACACAAAGTGGAAATCTTCACTCAGCATTCCTCTCGACGGACTACTTTGTTTCAAACCTATTTAAAGCCCATCTCCTGATGAAGCCAAGCAATTAGACCCATCCCCACAGGCTCTCAATTCTTGTGTCTCTTTAGCACATGACTGAGTGCCGGGAAAGATAGAGCTGCACTCTGCCTGTTTTTCATTTCAAATTATGTGGTAATTTTCTGCCCTAAATTATAGGTAAGGCAGATGATTATTAACGCATTGTTTACCAGGCCTGTATGCAGTGGCGGTTCCACATGAAATTACGCCCTGGGTGAGACCCCCTCTCGGCGCCTCACAACACATGTGCTCATTCATTCTACAGCCATTCGTGTAACAATACACGGTAGGACTGATGATGAATTCAATCAGAAAACAGAATCCTCTTCTGACAACTTTTGCCACAACCCAGTCTCACAGTAATTCATGCCTATATTACGAATCTATCATGCAATGTATTTATTCAAACCAAGGACACAAATATTTCAATATTTTCTTGAGTCCAGCACAATTGGGTGCATCTGAAGTGCTTTTCCTATAAACACAGCAATATCAACAAGTGACTCCCCTACACATCTCTCTCCATGATGGTAACACTTACACTTTTTTTTATAACGCCTGCAAAAGAACCAAACCCACCCAAACTAACTTGAACATAAACACACATAACATCACTAATACAAAAACCCAACTGTCTTGCTTAAATGACACAAAAATCAGTGAACTCTAAAGAAATACCCAAAATGCAGTCATTTTTGAAATGACTAGACTATTCATTATGTTTCGTGTTTTATACCTGATTTTTATATCCTACTGTAAATATATATTGGTGTTGTATTGTTCTTTATAAACGATTAATTATTAAGAAAATAAACCCCTCACACAAACACACTGTTCCTAAAGCCATAACGTGCTGAAATTGACCAATCACAAGAGCTAAGAAGTCTGCCATTTGGTCTCCGCCCTCTAAGTCTTAAAAAGAGTATTTGACTTGGAAGAAGAAAGTGAGTAAAGTCCTGTTTAGCACCATTCTTGAGAGAGCACATTTTCACAGGTGCATACTAGTGTTTGTATGCTCTTACAGTGCAGATTTACTCCCTGGGGAGAATGGTGTTGTTTTCATGTGCGCTAGATTTGAAACTGTAATATTTAAACACCATAGTCACAGATAGGCTTTGATAGATAATATAAAACCGTTTAGGGGCGCTGATGATTTTTCCCCCCAATTAGTACTTGTGCCGCCCCCCAGGTGACATGAAAAGATGCCGCCCTGTCCGCCCATGCCTGAAACCACCACTGCCTGGATGCCTCGGATCAAGCTGATGCTCACATGCCCCCCTGACATTTTCTCAATGCAGAAGTCCAAAACAAAAAGAAAATGGAACAAAATATAAAAAGACCAGACTTTGTGTCAATGCGTCAATTAAGTGATGCATCAAATGACACCGACAATGACTCAACTTGTACCAAAAAAAAAAAAAAGTGACATAACACGTACAAACAAAACGCATGATTACAGTCTGTCTCCCAACCCTACATTAACTGGGGAGCACATAAACATCCATGTACATCATCTTGCATGTGAGCGGAAGGAAAAACATAGAAGGGTATTCTTACATTCACAATTATGAAATCAGGAAAATTACTACCAAGACTTGCACAAGTGCAGCAAGGCTGCGCATGGTTCATTCTGTATGTTTCTTTTCATTTCTCCTTATTCCTCCTGGTCACAGTCGGTTTTCACTCCTCCATTTTGTCTTCACCACATGCTCCCACACTTTCAACACTATCAAAACCGTGATTCATCATTGCAAGCAGCCACCCCGTTCATACCCTGCCATTCAGAGCAAACAAAGACTTCGACCTGTTCCCTGCCCCTCGCTCCTTTTATCCAATCTTAAATAAGGGCACAAGGCCATGCACTGCGATTGGGAAATTCAATTACCCTTCTGTTACATAAGCATTTGTTCAGTAATTCAAACGAATAGTCCTTTGGGTGTCATTAGGCATCTGGCAGTTTTACTGACGTGATAAAGGAGAGCCTTTTTCATGTGAATGGTACATATTAATGATTTGTGACAGGGTGATACAAACAGGAACAAAAGAAAAATTCAAATCACAATAACCCCTAAACATTTACTTTGTGCTATATTTTGTGTATGTGCATTTTTATATTTTGAAAAGCAGAAAGTGATTGGTGGGATTTGCATTTAAATACAGGGCAGCATAAGCACAATGTTAACGAATAACCGTGGTTTTAACGTACAGCTTGTGTCAGAAATGTGCAGTAGTGATTTCTGAACTTCCATTCTACCGTGAGCAGCAAAAATGAGTTCATTCCTCCATACATGAGCTTATGAGAACTGTCCATCATCTCAACTTGCCATTAAAAGCGGCACTAGTGTTAATTTCCAGGATAATATATTATGTGCCCTATTTGCTAAAAAAGAAAAAAAAATTCACTTATATATAATAGATGCTATAGAAAAGTGCAACACATAAAAAAACAAGATTTAAAAATACACAAAAAAAGATACAAAATAGAATACAGAAAAATACAGAATAAAAATACATTTCTTTCCAGCTTATTTCACAATTCTAGTTCGAAGACGTTTCTTGATGAGGTTTTCACTTTCTTTCTCCTCTGCATTCCGGCCAATGATCTACAAATAAGGTAAAATGTCAATTGTTACTAAGAACATTAAAAATGTCATTTATGGTTGAGGTGTATTGTACACATTGACAGCATAAAGTACACTACTTTTTCAAAGGTTTTGTGTCAGTGAGAGTTTCTTTAACTAAATTAATTAAAGTATCAAAGTTGATCAAAAGTGTGTAACTGACTGTTTAGAACTTTTATTTAAATCAAAGAATCAGTCACCAAAAAATAGCAATGTTTCTTAAGCACCAAATAAATACATCAGAATGACTTATTAATGATCATGTGACATCAAAGACTGGACTAACCAATGGCAGCTAATATTTCTGCTTAATAATAGAATAACTTACAATATATAAACAAATGCAGCCTTGGTGAAAATATAGGACTTCTTTCAACAACAACAAAATAAATCTTACACACCACAAACTTTTGAACATTAGTGTAAGTGTGTCAGTACCTGATGGGCTGGTATGTCCATTGGGGAGGAGATCTCTGGTCTGTCATGTTTTCGTTTGTCACGTTTGGATTTGAGTTTTGAAGACATCGCCCCACCATCAGGGGACTTTCCGCTCATCAATCCCATGATCCTCTTTGCTGAAACAGAGTAAGCAAGTAATTGTCAGATAAATAAGATAGCAAAGTCTGGCGAAGTCTAGTTATCAGCAATAGGGTAATAATGATGGAATATTTTTTTTTCCAGACCTTTACTTCCAAGAAAGGTAGGAGAGCCCTGAAGAAAGTCTCCAATCTTCTGGATGGTTTTGTCTTTTTTTCCTTTTTGGTTTGACTCCTGGGCATTAGAGCACTGAGAGGAATAAAAACAGTGCTTATCACTCAATGCTATGATCTAAACATGAGTTTCAGTGTCAAACAGTGAGATGGATTTCGATATGATGGAACACTTTTTTAAAAATTGTTCATATATTTACTTAGTGCTTAAGTATTAGAATGTGGTCACTCACCTCTTCCTGATGAGGCGTTAGGCGAGGAGTCATTCTACTCCTAGTATTTCTGATGTTCTCACTTTCCACCCCGTCCTGAGGGACAACGTGCAAGAGTGAAACAACACAATTTTAGAGTTCGGAAGGCTAACATTAATGCTTTGGTTTCTTTTAGGCCTGTTTCACATATTTTGTTTCTGCAAAGTGTGAGCAACTACAACAACAGGTTTGCATCGTGGTTTCCACCAACAGTGTTTCTGCAGTTTAACACACCTACACCTTTGTGCAGTAAATAAAGTTATTCTTAAACTTAAGATTCTACAGTTTAAGTGAACTTAAACTGTCAATAAATAAATAAATAAATAAATAATCTCTGCACGTAATTAAGAGATTTGCATGAATGCTGTAACCACTTAATTATATGGCTGCCAAAAATGAACATGTGCAATTCACACAATGCAGACAGTGAAACAGGCCTTAATGGAATCCGAATGCTTTGCTGTGATTGGTCAGATAAGATGTGATGTGATGGATGTTATGATGATTTACTAGACAAGGAAAAGAAGAGTTACCCAAACGCAGTGGTTATGCGCTGACCAACAAGCAATCGTAGAATTGCAAATTATATGTTAAATGCATATGGAGAAACAGCACAGCACAGAGTGTCTGACTCCCTAATCTGAATCTTTAATCCTAACTAAACACAAATTGGTTTCAGGTCAGCTGGAAGCAGTGCCGTTAAATTCTTGACACTCAAAGAGCACAAACCCCTCAGGATTAGTTGACAGATCTAGTGTCAAGAGAGTTCAGTGCATTAAATCATCATTAAAAAGACAACAGAGCATCTGCCATATCCTTCTCTCAACACACACATATAAACAAATAATACATCAAGAAAAAAATAATCAAATCTGCAGAATGAATAAATAAATGATTCAGTCTGAAAGCGTTCTTAGTCTCTCCAGTGACTCATCATTTTCAGTTTCTTCTCGTCTCTCTCTCTCTCTCACCAACCTGTCTGCGTTTTCGCTCCATCACTCCCTTCCTATCACCATCTCTCTCTCTCTCTCTTTCTCAAGACAACAAGATCACATCTGTGACATTGCATGTGACAGCCAATGCCATGCTCGTAACCCCCGCCAGTCTAAACAGGGCAGACAGGGGCGGATCTCTGTCTGTCACACCTGTCACCTGCTGTTTCCAGTGCTGGGAGGTGAGATACTATGCCACTCTCTGACTTGCAAGCTCGCATTAAAAGGAAGACTAATGCCCTGACTTCCAGGAACCTGCCAAGTCGTTCACCGTTCAATCGCATCCGAGGGAAATGCATGAGAGATCAAGAATGATGTCTTGTTCTGTAGTCAGGTACTGGTGTTTCCCTGCCATGAAATGGGAAAGTGTCATTACAATTATTTAGAGGTGTTGAGGCAGAAGGTATTGCAATCATTTCCACCAATCAAATGCGAAAGTCATGATCTTGAGTTTTGGATGAGTGAATGATGAATTATGGGTCTATTTTAAATTACACAGAGCATTATCTCCCAAAGCCTCTGTCGTTTATGCACCATGTAGAAATAAATGCCCTGCGCCACTGAGGGCATGGACGGCTCTTACATTAAATATCACCCTAATGGATCTGCAAAACCATATGGCAAAACCCGTTCCATTTACACAACCACCTTGATAAAAAAAGGTTATTATTTCTTTGATGCAACAAAAGCTTGTGGGAGAATGACTCATAAGCTGCATTTCCACCATCAGGAACAAATGGCCTGGATGAAATGGTCACAAAAAAATAATTATGGAGGGTTAATAAGGGTGCTGGTAGGATTTCACTGCTGTATTTTTAGATTTTATAGGTACTTGGATCAGAGAGGTCTAGGCTGTGTCATGTTTTGCTTTTAGTAAATGAGTTTGAAAGCTAAAACAGAGCCTTTAAAGTCAACATGAAACAGCATATGCAAACTTTGATTCCGTAATGGGCCACATTTCAGAGTAAAAAAAGAATATTCAATGGGAACGAAGTAGATTTTACCCCATTGGATTGGATTGATTTCATCTCTGAACAGAGCCAGACCCAATTTTAGTTGGCAATAAATTTTTGAGGACTTCCTGTCTAAAAGCTGCATCCACTTTTTGAAAAGAGTATCTTGATGTATCTCTCTAAAATGACAGAAGACCCAAGTCAGGGGAAAAAAATGGTTGAGTATATTATGTTATTTTAGTTTTCTTTGAGAAAAAAAAAAAAAAAAAAAAAAAAAAAAAAAGTATTCTCCTAGCATCACAAAACTGAAGTTGATCCACTGATGTCACATGGACTGCTTTACTGATGTTTTTACTATGTTTCTGGATCTGGGATAATTTCAGTTGCATTGCTGTCTATGGAGGGTCGGATGGCATGAGGGTGAGGCGGGTAATTAATTACAGAATTTTCCTTTTTGGGTGAACCAACCAATTTATGGATTTATTTATCCAATATCTAGCTGAGAAAATTAACATGACCGTGAGAGTCCAGACCATTAGGAGTTCTGAAGATGGAAGAGCTGTGGGTAGGATTAAATAGGAAGAGGGTACCTGAGCACTGGGTTCAGAGAAAGCTTTCTTTTTCACCACGCTGCTCCTGCCTCCTTTCTTCTTCAAGTGAACAGAAGCCCCATTAAAAATAGTTTACTTCATTCATTTACAAAAGTCTCGAACAATTAGCCGCTACAAAGCACGTGGAAACGTGACTCTGTTGCCAGGGACAACCGGTGAGAGAGCA
The DNA here is from genome assembly GCA_032361165.1 of Enteromius paludinosus. Classification (NCBI taxonomy): domain Eukaryota; kingdom Metazoa; phylum Chordata; class Actinopteri; order Cypriniformes; family Cyprinidae; genus Enteromius; species Enteromius paludinosus. The sequence goes on along the minus strand of JAUMHQ010000025.1, from coordinate 1,607,210 downwards.
CACGATTCTTTGTCAATAAGAGAGCATTTATTTGGAGTGGAAAGCATTTTTTTCTGTGTTCAACATAACATCTTCATTGCGCTGGTTGGAGAGAATAGCATGAAATAGGCATACTAGAGACTCTTAAGTGCATAGCTACCCTTATAAAGTGTAATATAATAAAATGTTAACACCCTGTTTAAGTCTGCATTTATGGCAGAATTTATGCATCCGTAATCCCTTTGTCTGAACAATTCAATAAAATTTTCAGAAGCAAGTTTTAGCAATCTATAAACCTGTGTATTCTATAATTATTGTTATTGCTCCCAAAACAAGTGGCCGCAAGTGTTTATATGTTGCCTGGAGAAGAGTGTGTGAGGTTAGGCCAAGGCATGCTCAACCATACAAACACACACACACACAAACATATTGTCACACAGAACCATACGCTTAATAGGACTGCTATTTTTTTGCCCATGCACAATGAACACTGATCGTTAAGCATAAGTGAGGAAAATTAGAGCCTTGTTAATGCCAAATTAGGACAATTAAAGGGCTGTTGGCTGTGCAGATTATGTCAGCGGCAGATGGTCTGCTGGTTTTATGAAGAATAACAATAATAATAATTTTTTTTATAATCAACTAAAGAGGAGGAAAAGGACTGGACACTGTGCGATAAATCTGAAATATGATTCTAAGGCTAGAACTTGAAAATATTACACATACAGCTCAAGCAGAAGGTGACTGAAGGTCATTCCAGTCACAGCACTCGATTCTAATTTGTGTGAATTGAGAACCAGTTTCTAAACCCCCTCCATCCATTTAATTTCTCACCTTCTCCATCTCTACGCTCTTCCTCTTGCGCGTGGGTCGGGAGATTTTTACAGTAACGGCAGAGTCTTCACCCTGCCGCTTGAGAGCGAACCGATCCGGCTGCAGAGGGCTGAAGGAAATTTCCAGCTCGGGCCGCGGAAACCTGGAGCGTCTGCCTGTTTCCGTGGAGATCTCTGATGAATCTAGCACCAGCGGACCACTACCAGATGAACTCTGTGATATGAAGATCATTATTATTAACTTGATTATCATAATCAATGGACTGAGAATTATGTCATATATTCATGAAGTAGATGTTTAAATAAAAAAATAAAAAATCAACGAATGCGACAAATTCATCTTATGAGATAAGAGGTGCTACAACTGTAAAATACAATTGATTAGATACTACAAATCCTACTGATTCCAACATTTGACATTTTATATCAACCTCTGTATTCTGAACAAATCGCTCTTTCCTTAAATAAATTCAATTAGGCTACATTTTCCAACTGACAAAAATCTAACTCAACTTCTTCTCTAAACTACACGGGAGCTCTTTTGCATTACTATAAGGTTACATCGAACAACAAATTATTACAAGTAAATATCATAATCATTATATATGGTTCGGTATGTGTGTGAACCGAACTAATACAGCACTGTTTAATACATACTGTATATTAATTAATCAATTGTAAATTACTGTGGTCTAAACAAACATTAAACTAATATAAATGAACAAGTGAACGATAACGTGTTAATAAATGAATATTAATATAAATCATTAATTCACTATACCATTAGTGTCAGCATAACAACTTTCCCTTGTGGTGTTCATCTATTGTTATTGACAGATCGTTTTCAAAACTAAGAGAGATGAATATGCACTTGTGTGGTGGATCTACTATTGCACAACACTACATGAAAAGTAAAATGATAAAAATGATAAGCAACCAATGAAGTAACTGACATTTTGAACAATTTAATGACAATTAAGAAAGATGTATTTCCACCTGACTGGTGACAGATCCCCTGGCTCTGCTTGTGTGTTTAAGTGTACTGGTGTTCAGACGCTTCGTGTCAGATAGTTCCGCTTCCATCGTCTAGCAAAGCAATTTAGAAACATTCAATCAACATCTAATTAGAAACTCGGTTTATTAAACAGCTACAGTATGTCTAATCACCTCAGGTAATACTGCCTGAATGAATGCATGTGTACAAAACAGACAGGGTGAAAATTCTTTGGAAAACATCGGTGTACCAACAAGAGAAAACATATAAAGGGCTATTCTACTCAATATAAAAGAATCTATATAAAAGCTCTATCCAGAGCTATCCAGTTTTTCCTAGTATACAGAGAACTAAGCTCAGGTATAGTTCTTGTATATATATATATATATATATATATATATATATATAAATTATTGTTTGAAGGACAAGGTCACATAGCAGCGTGTTAGAAGCTTTTTGAGGACATTCTTAAAGTCACTTAAAATTACGATCTTGGTCTTTTGACAGTGATTATATTTGTCATATGCGAATTCTAATGAATAATCAAAGGTAATGGGTGAATGCCAGTAATAAAATACGTGTGATAGACCTGGGTAGAGGAGTTTCTGCGAAGGCTGCCGTCTATGATGCTCACACGGAGCTGTTCCTTTAGTTTCTGGATTTCTGCCTCCTTCGCAGCCAGCTCTGCCTGTAGTGCCTCGGCCTTGCTGTCCTCAGTGACCTCCTGAGACAGGGACAAAATGTTAAAACTTCAAGTAGAGGATTAAAAACAATGTATATTTGCAGAAGCAAGACTATTGTTGAGAACAGGGATCTGTGTGTTTACATGACACACACACATCTTAGTCACATAAAGTACATTACTAGATGTTCATAATTACAACATATTTTTCTGCTGGACAGTGATAGCTAAAAACTATTTCTGAATTTTTATTAGATCTGCTTGGCTTCAAAAGAGCTGTGTGGCTCTTTGAAGGTCTGCTAATTTGACACTAATGCAATAAACAAATCAGGGCTAAATTAACCCTTAGAATGTCTGTCAGCCAATCAGAATCAAGTATTCAGTGCCATTGAAAAATGACGACACTGCTATAACACGTTCCAAAATGCACCTGTACTGCCACTGAGTGAATTACCACAAGAATGATTGAATAACATCTGAATTAAGAAAGAAAAGAATATGTACATACAAATTTGTTGATAAAAATGTTATCAAAAAAAAATTTAAGAACACATTTATGGCAATGATTGGCTGATGCTTCTACTGGTTCTGATTCTGATTACCTGATCTTGATTTAACGGTCAAGAAACATTTCTTATGGTTGTATGTATGTTGAAAATGGTTGTTCTGCTTAATATTTTTTCACGGTAACTGTGAAACGTTTTTCAGGATGCTCTGATAAATAGAAAGTTCTACAGACCAGCGTTTATTTGAGACAGACAATTTTAAATGGTTTTCTGTCACTTTTGATCAACTAAAAATATTAATTTTTACTAGGTAGCATTATGAATAAAAAGAGATTGTAACACCTCTGGTGTTTGGTGGGTGTTTTTGGACTGTAGGATCTTGATCTTTTGGTCTTTCTCTGCATTAGACATGATAAGTTTTTTCAGCTGAACCTCCAGAGCAGAGACGAGTGTGTCTCTCTCTTTTCTCCAGCTTTCCATCTCTTCCTCACGAGCAGCAAGACGTCCGGCAAGAGACTCCTAGTTGACACATATCAACAATCATTCTCTCTTTAAGTAAATATATTTAGTGTCTGAACACACACTGCTGTTTACCAGTTCTGCCTGTTGGCGAGCATGCCGGTCTCGATCATCAGCGTATCGCCTCATGTCCTGGTTCCTTCTCTCCTCAGCCTCTTTAGCCTGACCAATCAGAACCAACTTCTCCTCCATCCACTTCCTGCGCTCTGTCTGGTGCTTTTCATTGGCCAGCTACAAACATGAAAGACAATAAGCACACATATCTCTTACAGCTGAAGAGGAATTGACAATACATTTGGACAACAGACCTTTAAGCTCTCCTGAGCATGAGCTGTCTGTTGTTTGGTCTGTAAAACGTCATCAGAGATTGATCTGGAATCTCTCCTGCTCTTCTGTTCAGGTTGCAATGCTCTCAACCTCATCAAATCTGGAAATAAATACAGTGAGGTAATAACATAAATGGTGCTGTATGTAGAATTGACACCTACTGGTTGAAATAGGTATTGTAGTCCACATTAAAAATATTGGGAGCCCGAGCAAAATGAGAAATGGGGGAGATACCAAATATTGTGTTTTCTATTAAACTTAAACTTGTTACATACCATATTTTGTATTCTTTATTGATTTTGTTTCTATTTCTGACATGTTAGACAGCAACACCCGGCAATCCTTGCAATATATATATATTTTTTTATGTATGATATTACTTTTAAATGCTATAGAGTACATTGAAGTTTTACGAATGCAATATTCTCCATGTGATCTTGTACCCTGAGTGAGCTCATTAATCTGAGCCTCTCTGCTGTCCAACTCCAGGTCCAGCTCTGTCTGCGTTTCCTCCTGCTCTGTCAGAGCCAAACGCATGTCTTCAATAACACGCTCGCGCTCCTGCAAATCTACAGAAACCATCAACAAACATTAACATGCTTTACTGTTTATTGTCGCACAATTAATTAAACCCTTCACAATAAAGGACACTCATTACTGCACACGCAGGCAACTAAACAACACATAGCCAACCTTTACATGCTTTCTGATAGAGCACCAGATTCTCGTCTGACTTCGATTCAGAAGACCGTTCCTGTTTTAGAACAAAGAGAAAATAAGTAGTTAATTAATGTTTTTCTTTTTGTTGTTTTAGCTATTCATCTTTAGGCGGTGCTTACAGCTTTCAGTTGGTTGATGGTGCGGTCCCTGTTGGCGATCTCATTCTGGAGCAGTGCTTTAGTCTTTTCTAGATCACTGAGCTTCATTCGAAGAGATTTCTCAGCATCCCGCATGGAGGAGATCTAAGTCAAACCACAGAAGGAGTTTTAGCATGAGCAGCAGTAAGATTCAGTATATACTCTGACACATTTTGGCCCAGACAGTAAAGACGTTCGAAACAGAGTGAGTTCTCACCTCTTTCTGGACCTGCTGAATCTGTTTCTTTGAGTCACAGAGTTTTTCCCGAAGATCAGATGAATCATCTTCCTTTCTGCGCAGATCAACAGCCATACTGTTCGACTTACTCTCGCTAGTTTTAATGTCCTCCTTTAACCTGAGTGATGAAACAAATCACATGCAGACACAATTAATGCCAAAAAGGAAAAAGAGGAGTATTGATAAGTGACTTTAGATCAATTGGGCAGTATTTGGGATTAATTTTGAGATTATCTGCTTCAATAAACCATGTCTGCTCAGTCACTTGAGAGAAGTGTTTATATTTAACTTTTGCCAGTTCCAAATTGATCTTTTTTGAGTGAAGTTTGAGTACATGTGTAAAATGAGTTTCTTTTAACTTCAGGAAATATCATTATATACATTTCATTTGTAATGACTGGACTGTGGGTATATTTGGCATTGTAGCACCTAACCTGCTCTCTAAATATTGGCATGAACCACTGAAAAATCTATGTTGGTAAACCACTGACTAAAAGCCTTAAAAGACATGACAAAACGCACTATACATAATCTCATTTACAAATACACTTGCCTTTTAGTGCTTATACAGTAAGAGAAAATAAAAAGCCTTCCAGGCTAAATCAATGTCCTTCTGAGCAGGATAATTATTGATCTAACAAAAGCTGCAGTGTTGTGCAATATCTTTGACAAATAAAGCAAGAAAATTCATTTCAGGGAATAAGTAATAATAGTTGTTGATGCTTTCACGAAAGTAATCAATACTTATGGAAAACCTTCTAATGCTCCAGTTCACACAATTAAAGTCAGCTCCAAAGAACAAAAACAAGCTTTGCGTTTTACAAAGAATCAACATTACGCAGCCATTTACTGCTAAACAAAAGGATCAAGTACAAATGAATTGACTAAACACAAAAATTATAAAACATCTTTTCATTCCATACATATTTTATATAGGACCTATTACTATTCTAAAGGTTAGGATTGTTAAGATTTCTTAAATGTAGTATGCTCATTTAAAACAGTAAATTGTCAAATGATATCAGATGTTTTTGGGGAAACTGGGATTTCCTCCCAGGATTCTTTATGAATACATAAAAAAAAAAGCATTGACTTGAAATAGAATTTTGATAAATTTAATGGATGCTTGCTGAATTAAAGCATTGATTAACTTAAACCACTGAACAGTAGTGCAAAATAAATGAAAAAAGGAAACATAATGAATGTGCTTGACGTGTGTAACACAAATCCTACAAATATAAACTGATTTTGTATGATGGTTTGATGTAACCTGTGTTTTAAGACACTGCATTGCAAATGAGGAGGTAACTGACCGGTTGATCTCTTCTTGTCTCTTCTGTAGCTCTGCATCTTTTTGAGCGATGGCCTCCTCTGCCACAGCCAGCAGCTCTCTCCTCCTCTCTGCCTCCCTCCTGCGTGCCTCCTGCACAGCTTGCGTCTCCTCCTCCTCCAGACGCTCATGTGCTTCCTTCAGCTTCTTCTGCAGCACTAAGAGCTGAGCCTCCTTTGATGCTAATGCACTCTCCCTCTGTGCCAACTCAGCCTCCTTTTCAGACAATGTGATGTTTATTTTGGTATGGGTCTCCCTGTTTTTAGGTCCAAGAGTGTTAGGGTTCGTCAGCCCCACCTCCCTGTCTTTAAGCCCCTCCTGTTTAGACAGATGCGCTGTGTTTCCCTCTTCCTTCTCTTTCTCAAGACGTCCGACCTTCAACTCTAGCTCAGCTGTGACCCCACGAAGGGTTGTCACCTCAGCCTGCAGGTCAGAATTGACTTTTCTGAGGTTATCAAAGTTAGCTAAAGTTTTTCTGGAAGTTTCCGCTTCCTGTTGCAGTAGTGTAATTTCCCGCTCAAGTGTCAAGATGTGATTATTCCTCTCTCCCATTTCGTGATCTTGCTTAGCCATTTGTGATTTGGCAGCAGCCAGTTCTTGAGAATAACTTTGTAAATGTTCAGTCGTGTTGCTATAATTGGACTCAACTTCTACCTTTAAATTGCTGCAATCTACTGCTGTTACCATTGATTTAGTTTCCAAGGATGTCTGATGTACCTTTTCTTCCAGAATATGTTCCTGTGAAACTCTTTCTTCCAGTTTAGACTTCAAATCCTGAATGCAAACCTTTAATGTGTCGCATTCCTGCTCAAGATCTGTGATCTGCTTGTCTTTTTGTTTGGATTCAGCAAGGCAACACTCCAGCTGACCTTTGACCTCAAGAAGGGCGGGGTCTTGGCATCCATTATCTGGAACATCATCTTGGACTTTTGAGTCTTCCAAGGGACCTATAAACAATGAGGAACAAAATGTTTATATTGATGATCTGTCGGTATGACATGCAATAACACAATAGTTATGTTTGTTAGTCAACATAATTTGTTTTAATTTAAAAATTGCTTTAACATTTAAATTAGTTTTGTACAAACCAGGCATTTAAAATGTATTGCTACTAGCCTGGCAATAAAGCAATTAATTGAATATAAAATGCACTAGTCTTCACTCGCACATTGGGCATAAAAGTAATTTTCAATTTGATTTCATTCTGAGGATGAAACCGGAGCATTTAACAGTGCAATCAATCAGCCTGAAAGCCTCCCTGTCATACTCAGCATCTTGTGTGTGTGGGATGCTTTGATACTATAACATTTGTGTTATACTCTCTATCTTTGATATAAAAGTCAAGCATCCTTTATTATTGGTACCCCCCCCCCCACTTTCATAACTTGTAGTGCTTATTTTGTGCAGTGTTCTCCATTTGTTAAATAAATACACTTCTTTATTCAATTGCATTCATAAAAACAGTACACTTCACAGAAGTACTTTAAGAGACAGGTCTCATGCACTGTGGTAACTTTTTCTAAAACATTTATAATGATCATTTCTTTATGTTCGAGAGCCTTTTTCGGCTTTGAAGGTATCGTCGTCCTTTGACCCGATTTTCTCGGGCAGCTCCTCTGGTTGTGACAAAAGCTGGGAGGCTCTTTTCAGCACCCAGGGCAGAGTCTGTACCTTTCTTGAGAGGGGGCTGTCCATCAAGCCCCTCCCCTTCCTGGCGCCGCTTTCTGGTTTCAGTGCAGGTGTCAGGCCGCTGCTTTGAGCAGATACAATTGCATTTAAGATGGATGATCTCCTTTTTAATGGAGTCAATTTGAGTTCTCTGGAAATCCGCATTAAAAGAAAAAAGATGCATGGTAAATAAAAACACAGTGCAAGAACCTAAACTAAAAACAACTGAGACCAAATTTTTAAATGGCAGTGTACATTCAATTATTATGGACACCTGAAAACAAATCTCTAGATGTTTACACTCACATCCTGAGCAGTGTTTTCTATATGTTGGTCAAGAGTTGTCTCGAGTTTGGAAACCATTTCATCCTTTTGTCTGCACATTTCACTCAGCTCCCATTCCCTTTGCTTGTGGCTCTCCAGAGACTATAAATCAGAAGAACAAGCCACAACTACATTTTTTCAGTTTCTAAAGAGAGAGAGAAAAAAAAGTGGAGCATGCCTATGCAGAAATGCTGTTAGTCAGGTCCTCATACTATGTGTTAAAATGGCAGAAGCCTTGTACAGTCGCTTTTTTACCTTCTTCGCCTCCTCCAGTTCATCTGACAGTCTGCTCTGGGTTTCCAGCTCTGTGAGGGAGCATGGGGCTTGGTGTTAGATCAAGTGATTAGGAAGCCTGGTAACGTGGAGTGTGAACACTAAGCAAGTGCATGTGGTTATAGTCCAATTGAAATAGGACGCGAGTCACAATACAGGGTTTCCACACTTTCTGGCCAAAGAATTTCTCTTTATGACAACACTTTTAGAAATTCCCTGATTATTTCAAGGTTTTCCAGAATAGTGGGAAAATATTTAACATTAAAAAGGGATTTCTATGCAAGTGCAGATTTGTTGTGGGTCTGCTTAACTGCAATTGTTTCTCACCCTGTGTCTTCAGTGACAGCTGATTCTGAGTTTCGCAGAGCAGTTCTGAAAGTTCTGTGACCTTTTTCTCAAGGTCTAGCAGCGTAACAGAGACTTTCGGGTCAGAGGTCACCAAGCAGGACTGGACAGCCTGGGCACCCTGTCTGATTCCAGCCAGGTCACTGCCCATAGAGTCAAGAATGCTGTCTAGATAGACATGATTCTCTTCCTACACACACGGACACAAATTCACCACTACATTTGAGCATTAACAAGAAAAACAAAACATAAGAGCACCTTTAGAAGAAAGTAGTTAGAGTGCACAGTTTCCAAGTATTTATAACTGTACCTCTGATTTGGTCTCAGCTGAATTCATGCTGTCGTCCTCCAAGGCCGTTTTTCCCACCAGGTTTTTAAGAATCTCCAGTCTCCGTTCACAACGTTCCTCAATTAGTTCCCTCTCTCTAGATATGCGCTCACTAAAATAAAATAAAAAAGACATGAAAAGCAGTCTGGGTCATCATAGCATGAACTGTAATTTGCTTTAATTACACATAATTGGACACGGGGGCCTGTGATCTCTGACCTGTAATCTTCCTGCATCTGTGAAATCAGCTCAGAGAATTCTTTTGTAACTTCATCTCGAACACGTGTCTCGAGAGATAAGTGTTCGGCTTTCTCCTTCCTCAACTGCTGCTGAATCTCCTCTATAAACTGCAGCTGTGCCTTTACATACAAACAGAAAAATATCAAATAAACATTTATGCGTGTCCTAAGTAAATGAAAAACCAGTAAAACATTTAAAATATGTTGTGTGAGACAAAGCTATTGCTGGTTAGGAAAAAAATAAATAAATAAAAAAATTACTATAGATGTGACTCACCTCATAAACCCCCCTATCGAGCAGCACAGTCTCTTTCCCTTCTTCCTCAGCATCTAGAATGGTGTCCTCCGTTTCACTTTCCTCTTCATCCTCCTCAGTGTCAGAATCTTCCTGGACATCCTCAAGGCTAGGGTCCCATCGTACCAGCGAGCTGCGCCGCATTTCCCGTCGATCAACATTGTTGATGATGAAAGAAACTTCTCTGGCACTCCTTTTCACCACCACTGGAACACTCTTAGCTGTGAGAACCACAACCTGGGAAAAAAAAAACATATGAAACAAACATAACACATCCATAACACAGCAATGTCAAGAAATATTGGCAAACATGGAGAAAAAAAAAAAAAAAAAAAAAAGTGTAGGATACAGCCCTACAAAAATAATAATTGAGAGGTTTAATCCAATCCAAGATCCACAATAGTTTTATATAAATTAGGCTTTTATTCACATTGATCAACACAAATTAAACCATGGAATGAATTTATTTTAGCATTCAAAATATCTTCGGTTACATTAAATATATACAAAGATGAATGGCATGAGGCTGAGAAAGTGGCGATAATTTCCATTTTGATCTCATCTTTCCCTGAGATGGAGTAATATTAGGAAATTACACACCTTTTGAGCAATGGCAGAGAACTTGAGCACGTTGAGCGTCTCATCATACATGGAGGCGCACTGATTAATGTTTACAATCATACAGGCTTTCCCCTTTCCGGTAAAGTATCCCTGTAGATAGTGAGTGAGTTTACTCTCTCTGAATGGAATGTGTTGCCTAAAAGGACACAAGAATGTTTAAAAAGGACAAGGACAAAGGGGGAAATTTTTATTTATTATTATTTTTTTTAATTGTATACCTGGCCTGCTGGTTATTTTTGAGTGCATTGATGCATTTTCCCAGACTGAGTAGAGAGGTGTTGATGTTTCCTGCCTCTTTCAGCCGTTCACCTTTATTTTGTGTTTTAGCACATCGCTCTGATCCGGCCAGATCACAAAGTGCCAGCCTTGAACCATTGAGTACATACTTTTAGAAACCATTCTGAAGCACAACACAACCTGTAAAGAGCTCAGATCAGGATACAAAAACTCACTCGCTAACTGACTCCACTCTGGGTATTCCCACATCCTCTATCTTCAGGATGCGGACAGAGAAAATACTGTGGCTAAAAATCAAACAAAAAGGACATGAAGTCAGAATTAAATCCCCACTGTGTTAAAATGGATAAACAGCAGAAAGCTATGTTATTTGTATTGGGTACCTCCTGCTGGAGAGCAGGTTGAGTTTAGTGCTGGAGATGCTCTGGTTCCTTTTGCCCAGTTTCATCACTTTTAAGGCTTCATCAGCACTGCTCACCTGCACCCACCTCAGATCTAGAAAACACAATACAGCACTGACCAACTGACGAATTGACCAAATCTTAACACAAGAAAATGCTATGGTTGCTACATTTTCCTTGTTGCTCTAGCACCAGCACCTGGCCAGTTATAGCTATTACACAATTTCCCAAGAAAGAAAACCAAGAAGTCACTTCAGTAATTACAAATTGCCATGTGGAATGATTTAATGAAGAAATATTTCATTGTAATGTCACTCAAACAACAAATGGTCATAGTAACACCAAGGTCATGGGTAAGGGTTAAGATTGCCTGAACTAATGAAATATATTACTTCAATGTAATTAAACAGATTATCTTTGCTTACATTTTTTGTTATATGCAAAACCTTATTGCATTAGGATTCAACTTTTGCTTGGATGACCCATCAGGTCCACAGACACATTGTAACAATTTAATGCTAGAAAATAACCTAAAAAAAAAAAATAGATTCTTGTTTACCTTTGATGAATGCATTTCCTTTGACATCCTGGCAAAGGCGGAGGTTAGTTCTCCGTGAAGCATTATTTGAATGCTGTTCTAGCAAGTCGTGTATGTTCTCATTGTAGATCTCGCAGAATGAGACCCAAATAGAAAACTTGGTGTGCATGTCCATATCCACAGCTAAGCTCCTCTCATTCAATGCGGAGTTTATATCACTTAGAGTTGAACCATCTAACAGGCAACCAGAAAATTATGGGTCAGACAGACAAACAATGTAGACAGAGATTGCGAAGCACATCCTTAAAGAGGTGTAACAAAACAAAAACAAAACCGAAACAAACAAACAAACAAAAAAATCTCTTTACCTTCAAGATCAGACTTCGAGCTATGGCAAGATGTACTCTTCTGTGCATCAGTCTAAAGACAAAACAAAAACTAATGAGTGAGTCAAATAAAACACTACTGAAAAGGAAGTTGTTCAACTCACTATAACATATTGTACCTCTTTAAAAAGCTTTAGCAGGTTACGTTTGCCTGCTGCTTCCTCATTTAGCTGATCTTTGGTAAGCCGGATGAAATCCCGGCACCTCTGGGGTTTTAGGCACATCTGGGTGAAGATGCGACCATCCAGACTACTAAAGATCATGTTGAGGGAACGAGGCAATATGCCTTGATCAGTGTCCGGACCTAATACATGAAATCACCATTAGGACATAATTCTTTAATTTAAATATTTTACAAAAGCAAATCATAAAGTCAGCTAAATTTTCATTCATGCATGCTGTGTTGAAACATTTTTTGACCTTACAAGTATTAACGTAAGTGTCATAACACATTCAGATCTGCCTCCATTCAATTAACAAGTGATGGACAGAACCCCTGGAGAAAATGGATAGTCGTCCTTTCCCCCCCCTCCCTTTCTTTATGGTTGTTATTTTTTCAAAAACTTGAACAAAATACT
>JAUMHQ010000025.1:1583014-1594612 GCA_032361165.1 Enteromius paludinosus | reverse complement strand
AAATACTTTGTACAATCAAGGTTGTCTCCCCCCCCCTCCCCACATTAACCCTTCCCGCCTAAATGAACAAAGAATTTAAAACAGCAAGAAAATTTTTTTTTTTTTTATAAAACAATAATAATAATAAACAATATGACAAAAATGAATAACGCACATTAACAAATGGACAATATAAACTGTGTGATAAAGATAATAAACATATATCTACAAGATAATAGAATTCAATACTCTATTATATTTGAAGTGGTCTTTATAAAATTTTCCAACCAAATCCTATCTAAGCCATTTACCATGCAATTCTTTATAATAATCAGTTAAGGCGTGAGAGTCTTCATTTTTTCAAAATATGTGATCATAGGTTGCCATGTCTAAATATAACTAAATATTAAATTTGCCTAACAAGCCTTAGGTAGGACTGTCGATTTCCACTAAAGTAATATTCTTCTCCTAGCTAATAAAGTGGCAAAGGCAATAACATTTTTTACTTTGTTTGTACATGCTATTTTTTGTTCTGGAACATTAAAAATATCAACTTCAACACTGGGTTTTATTTCTAAATTGAAGGCATCATTTAGTGTTTTAAATATTAGTGGTCCTTGCCCTTTTTGTTGTTGATATAGAACAAATGATCCACCACCGCTTTTGTTTACTTCTTTTGCATTAACACTGACACACTTATGAACGACCTTAATTGACTGACCCCATTTCATATTTCTGGCCTTTATTGTGTTCTTCTTCAAAACAGTTTTTAATCTTTCATTGAAATTTAATAACTTTTTGCCTCGGAAACAACCTGTCATGTTATTAACATTTAAGCTATTTTGACTATATTTGTTGCATTTTGTAAATTACAACAGAAAATAATTCAATTTATCAATACAAGAAGAAAATTTAAATACACAGACCTAAAAAAGTGAAGGTCTTCCCAGCATTGGTGACACCGTACGTAAAGACCAGAGAGTTTTGTCCCTCTAGCACATCCTTCACAAGACTCTTCATTGTACCATCAAACATCTCCTCCTGTGTAGTGTCTGGACCATAAACCTAAAAACATTAATGTTGATATCACCTTGTGAATAATTGGTCATAAAAAAAACAAGTTATAAGCATGACCCAAGAAAAAGGCACAACACTTGACCTCGAACAGTATTTTCAAAGACAAAGTGAAGACAAGAATGGTTAAATATGGAGAGCTACTGAAAGCACAACATCAGTCACACTCAAGACGGTTTGTGCTGATGTGTCTGCTTGCCTGAGAAAACTGGAAACGTTGAGCTGTAACTGGCACTGATTTATCACTGAGCCTGGCAGAAAGAGAGGATTGTGGAGCTTTGAGGAGCACAGTCCCTGGAGGCTGAATGGCCACACAATCCTTCAAAAACAGAGAGATAAGGTACAAACTAAATGTTTTAGAGGCAATATTTTAAATTTATTTTCAGGGGCATTTCCCATTTAAAATATTTTCCCCCATAAAATTCTACACAAAGGTCTGAATTTTAAAGGCCTTGCTTTAAAATGTGTACAGTATCCCTGAACCATTTATTCCTTTTGTTTACCTGCGATTCTCCATTTTCAATCTCAGCCGATGTAAATGGTCTTATCCTAAGATACACCTTCAAATGTTCCTTCTCCAGGTCTGCAGGGTCCTTCAAAAGTAACATCAGGGCTCAAATCATTTCTGTTGATTATTTCATAAGTGATCATGTAAAAACCACAAAGGGTATCGTAGACTTGTTCATGGCCGGCTGTCATTTTACCTGGAAATCAGAGCACTCGCTGAAATCTGACGACAGATTTCTTCTTAAATCTTCCACAGTTATTATCTCCGGTCTTACCGCATCATCCTTTAGCCCTGACTCCATCATATTGCTCTAATAAACAATATGAGAAGACATGAAATGAGCAGGATGAAATAACAGACTCTGATTTACCGAGAATAACTAAACAACAAATAACTGACAACTCTTTAACCACAGATGATGGTAATCATACAGGTCCTATTTATTTTAGCATTTTGTCAATAGTATAATCTTATGTTCTTTTAAAAAGACAATTAACATCTTAACAGTTAAATCAATCTAACACACAGAAAATGACATGAACACCCACCGAGCTGATAAACTTATCACTTATAAAAACAGGACAGCAAAAAAAAGGTAATTAAAAGTAGCTAAATTAGTTGACTTACAGGACTGTGAGTGTATAACGTGTATTATATTGCAAGTTATTTAACTCCGCAGCTGTGTTTATTTGTGTTGCCTCATCTTCCAAACTGTCGCGGTTACTTATTTTCAAATCCACCAATCGGATACGCGAGAGCAATCGCAAAGGCTGCTGGGAGCGCGTGCTCGTGCGTGTCACAGTGACGTTATACATGCGCAGAAGACGTACTGCGTATTTCCCGTAACCCGATTGCTGCTTGTTAGTACAGTTGTATGGTGTTTTCTCAAATTTTTTATTTTGTTTCTTAGTTTGTGTTGTTTTAAGTATAATTTTGTATATTTTATATTTATAATATTTTTTTTAATAATGCGCAAAATACAAGAATAGGCAAGAATATTTTACCCTCATAGAATTAAAGATAAAACATCAAACTGTCAGGAAACACCTGGTGTCTGATACCGAAACACTTTATTCACATATTTTTTCAAGTGATTTACAATTACAGTTAAGGGTTTAAAAGAAAGATTTACAAAACACATATACCAATGCACATTTCATAAGGGTTGTCATGTACCCAGTGCCAAAGCCTTCCATGATTCCAATCCATAATCACATTACAATTTAATAATATCCATCATAATAAACATTCTCAGACCAGCATTCACGTTCTGTTACATTTCTGAACACTAGTAGTTCTGCCTCCAGTCTGTCAAGATTTTTTCAGTAGCTCAAACTGCCATGGACATTTTTCAAATGGCATTTAAAAAGTCACAAGTTATTAAATTAAAACAACATTAAATAATTACCGCAAACAAACACATAACCACTCACACAAGTTCATGTCTTGAGCCACACGCTGAAGATTCTTTGCTCGCAAAATCAAGAAATGAAAAGTGAGAAAACAATATTTACAAATAACCTCATCAATATTCCAGACGCTCTATCGCCCGCAATTAGCGTCATCATTATGTAAATTTCAAAGTAATGTTCAATTTAACATTTAATATGAAAGAAACAAAGGAGGAAAGAATGAAAGAAAGAAAGAAAGAAGTATTTTATAACACTTCGGCATTGAGATGGATTTCGTACATTTGTTGTACATTTGAATTAGGTGCTTCCTCTTCATTAACATTATTCAGGATGTTTTTCACACCTTTTTGCCATGAAAGCAGAGTCTCCATTGGTGTTTTCCCATCCTGTAATACAGATAATTTTAGGATATATCGCTGAAATATACCCATTTATACAAATATACAGAATTTAAGACTTTTGAGAAACACAATTCTTTTTGCACTGGCTATTTGCATTGTCACTTAGTTAGTGAACGAATCAACCATTATAAATCTTTTTTCTTGTCCTATTATTAATTTTGTGGAGCGGGGGTCACTAAGTTCAGTCCTGGAGGGCCTTTGTCCTGCAGTTTTGCTTCAGCCCTAATCAAACACACCTGAAGCAGGTAATCAAGGTTTTACTAGGTATACCTTCTAGGCAGGTGTGTTGAGGACAGGACAGCAGCCCTCCAGGATCAAGTTTAATGACCCCTGTTGTGGAGAGTCGGTTCAGAATCCTGTAGTGCTTCAATTGGTCTTTAGAGGGCACCATGTGGACTACAACAACATATATCCTAATTGAACTTACGTTATTTTTGGAATTTAGACTGGCTCCATACATCATCAGCAGCTTTATCATTTTAAATCGGTTTATCCTAACCGCGTCGTGCATTGGTGTGTCCCCCTCCTACACAAACAAAATGCACTGGCATTAGAGAAAAATAACTTAATGTGGGAAATGCGTTAATTTGTAATATTTGCTGTTCTAAATTACACAAAACAGTCCATTTTAACTTTGATTGTGATATACTATATATCAAATAATATATTATATGAAAATTATCTGAATGTTTTGGTAAATATTTGAAAAAAAAGTGCATGTTTACCCTGTCTTTCGCATTTACATCAGCTCCACAATGAATGAGAAACTCAGCACATTCGTAATGTCCCGTCCGAACTGCAACATGAAGGGGTGTGCTGCATAGCTGAAGACACACAACAAGAGTTTTGGTTGGTATGCATTGTGCTAAAAGTGCAAACTACAGGATAAAAATGGCTTCATCATTGTTTGCTACAAAAACTTTAGTATGAAAAGCATGATGGTTTGTGTTTTTCACATTTCAGTGAGATACATATGCAGGATCTTTCTATATACCTTGTCTCTGGAGTTAAGTTTGGCTCCCTTATTGAGAAGCAGCTCCAGGGCAGGCAGGCTTCCACCTCTACAGGCCCAGTGCACAGCTGTGGCATCCAGCTATGAACATGTGATAAAGAAATTGCATCTCAGAATTATAATATAAAATAAATGTGAGATAATATTCTAGCAGCACTGGTGTAACAGTCATATCCACCATCTGTGCTACCTTGTCTTTTTGATCCATGGATGCTCCACTCTCCAGGAGCTTCTGCATGATCTCTATGTGACCTTGGGCACTGGCTTTATGCAGGGCCGAGCGCATAAACTAAAAGACAGTGAACAAGGGAGAATCAGTATTGATAAAAAACATTACAACATATTACTGCTATATAATAGTATATAACTAATACCAAAATAACACTGGTAAGAATTTAAAGGGATAGTTAAAATTTCCATTATTTAAAGACCAAAATGTTGTTCCCAAAACTTCTGTGGAACATCTAAACTGTTTCAGTTACCACTGATTTGTGTCTTTTCTGATTTCTGGGTGAACTATCCCTTTAATTCTGCAGGAAAGTGTGAGATGTGTTCTACACTCACATGATCGCAGGAATTGGGGTCTCCGCCATCTGCTAAATATTTCTCAACAACAGGCATTTTATTCTCTGTGACAGCCTTCAGGAACAAAGCTTGGTCCACTGTTTCAGGCTGAAATAATGTAATGTTATAAGTAAATCTCAAATCTTTATGATATAGCCATATTCAAATAATATAGCCATATGTGTTATGCAGTAAAAAAGGAGTTCCTCACCAGGATATCAGGCTCTGGCTGTTTCTTTGGCATTTGAAACTTCCTTTCCATTCTCCTCTTTCTCAGCTGCAAAATATTGAAGAGGTCTTCTACAGTTTCCAGTTTTAGCTGTCCTGATCGGTCAACCTAAGAAAAATGACTACGTTATTATATGAAATTGTAGCCATGCTCACTTTTATTTTGTTGCATTCATTCTTACATTGAGTTTGAGGTTCTCTTCACTTGGTTTGATGTCCTTCTGGGTGATGTCAATCAGGTTCTGTTGTGTCGGAAGTCCATCCTGTTTCTCCTCAATGATGCTGGTTTCATATTCCCCTGCACCAAACACCTCTGCACAGGCACCTCCTGACACCGTTCCCTCGCCTCTCTTCCCAGTGACCTGTGATCGGACGTGAAACTTGGATTTCATATACGTATGAATTAAAGTCAATGGAGCGCATGCATTTACAAACTGAACTGAACAGCTTCCAGAGAAAGCACAAGTGTGCAGTTTAAAACAGATGTAGTTTAATTTAGTGATTGTGTGGGTGGGGTGGAGAGAGTGTTCAGCTGTTTTGAGAACCTAAAAAAATAATTACACATGTTTGTATCATTTCAGTTGTTTAAAATAGGACAACAGGCTTGTGCAGTTGGGTCATTCTAGACACCCTGGATCCATCCATCCCCCTCTCACACACTCTTTTTCTCAAACACTTTTTTTCCTCTTTTATGCATTCTTTCTTTAGTGTAGCCTACTTATTTTCTGTTTTTTCTTATATTTGTTCCTTACTTTGTAAGAATATCCAAACAAATATATTTCTTTCCGTACTTCTTTTCTTATTGTTACTTCTTTCTTTCATGTAGTGCTTTTCTTTTTTTGTCTTGTGGTTTTCAATTCTTTTCTTTGTAAACACAGTAATAGTATTACTGATATTTAGCTTATTTTTATCTTTTCAATTTTAGTTTAAGTATTAGTTTGGCTATTTTTAATATAATATATATTTATGTTCATATTTATATTTAGCTTTATATTTAATTTTTTTGTATTTTTCTTGTTTTAGTTATTTTAGCATTTCACACATTTTTTAAGATGGCATTTTCATCTTAATCTGTATTTTAACTGTAGCCAATAATTTTAGTAAACATTTTTATATAAATATATATAGCCTATAGGCCTATCTTTAGCCTATATCTTTATTTATTTACAACTAATAAGTCTCTTTTTGTCTTTCTTTCAACAATATTTCAGTACAAACAGCTTTGTTACATTTTTAGCTTTTAGAGTTTACATTTTTCATTTTCAGCTGTGTTTCAACTAGCCTATAATGTTAGTTAAAAATTTTCTATATCTTTTTTTCTTTACAGCGAATATCCTACATGTCTTTTTGTCTTCCTTGCAGCAATATTTTAGCTTTGTTACATTTGTGTATGTGCGTTTCTGTCCAAGTAAAAACAGGCATTTGCATGGGATTTTTGCACGTTTATCTTGCACAGCATTTAAACAATATAAATCTTGAAGTTAGCTGATAATACAGTATGTCAACATTCAGATGAGATTCCCAGAAAGCAACGCATGCATCAGCATAAAGCCTACCAGCTCTTCAACACGCAGTAGTCCCATGATGTCTGTGATCTGTGAGTTGGTCGGTAAGTTGTGTCTTCAGCTCTCGGTTGCCCGCTTTGCTGTAAGCTGTCAGTGGTGAGGGATGTAGCTCTCTCTATGGTTAATTAGAGTCCCAAACGCGATCGGTGTTGAATGCTCAGCTCCCTGATGATCTGTGCATCATCTCTCCATCACCTCCTTTATATATAGGCTTCACGGTTCCAGAGTCTGGCGCGGTCCATAAAAAAGTTAGATCATGTTCCTCACTTTCTCTCCCACTCTTTCACCGCCCACAAAATTCCAATGGCGCGAGACACCTTCATTCATCTTTCCCGATCATCTACTGAATCCCGCGCAGGCGATGACTGCACGAGCCAGGAACGCGCGGCTTCCGTTCTGGAATGAACAGCGCGGCTCGCCAGCAGCTCTAGACTCCCAGGCCTGACCTGCGACCGCTGACATGCGGGTGAGCAACAGGTGCAAGACTGCATGACTGCATAGTCTATTCAGCGCGTGAGAAAAGCAGTAAAGAAGTGTGACGTGGCTTTTTGTCAATTATAGTAAGGAAGACTATTTGTCAGACGTTTTAGGCCTACTCCAGATCAATTTTGTTAGGGTGAGTCTATTTTGTACTTCAGGTTGTATTTAGGCACATATACATGTACTAAAATCTTGCTTACAAAAAAGCTTCTTAACATATCGACCATTTGTTAAGAGTCACACTGTAGTTGTCACAAAGGATTCTATTACTGCGTCGGCCTTTTTTTTCAGGTGAACACTGAAAATACAACAATTAAAAAATACAAATGAATTCATTAAAAATGCAAACATAGAAAGTAAAAGACAAAAATATTAAAAGAAAAAAAAACTTCAGTTGTGATTTGACATCTTTAGTTGCAATTTAGATTTTTTTTTTCTCCCACAGACTAAAGAATAAAAAAGGTACTGTGAAGTTTTGTCCTCAGTACTGAGAGTCTGTGTCTCACAAATCTGACTTTTCTTCTCAGAATTCAATAGATACCATATCTTTTCAGTTAAAATAATGATGCAGCATGTTGCAACTAATCCCAATTCCTTATATAACAGTACAGTAGGCTTATATAGTCTACAGGGCTGTATACTATTTATTTGTATATTTAGGAAAATTACATTTATTTTCTTTTTTCAAGGACATTTATTTATTCTTGTAGATGATGGGGTCGTATTTAGTGTTCATGTCACCATGCACTTTTTTGCACAAGGCAGTTAAGAGGTGTTAGCACTCACTATATTTAATAATCGATTTAATTCAAGCTTTCATTGATATACATGTTCAGAAATAACATGCCAGTCGGTCAAGTTGCGCAAGTCTGGCATGAGCATGACGTGTATAGAATGATGTCTGTGAACTTCCTTGCACATGACAATACTGTCTGATGACGGTCTGTAACATAGGCTTTAAATAGCCTTGGGGTAATGACAGAGTGACAAGTTTGACACACGTTCTCACCTCTTATGGACAGGGAGCGATATGTACAGATAAATTTGAGCTGATGTCATCCATCAACGGCTGTGTTTTGCAGGTGCATGCTTCTGCAAGGCGCTCATGCCCTTCGGACCACAAGCTGAACAGGTGCAGAACTGCATACAAGTGCGATCGCTCATATGATCAGTTAGTGATACATCTGAAGTTTACTGTAAAGAGAGAGGAGCTCACCCAGTCCATCACTCATAAGTCAAAATCGATCACAGGTTTATTTGCAATGATGTTTTCCTTAAAAGGAGGCACTTAGACCACTGTCTGGACCTATATCTGAGAGGAAGAGTGAAAGAGCTTTCAGTGCATTCTGCAGTATCTTGCTCAAATGCGGAAGGATGGATTGCCACATGTGGGGTTTATATCTTTTTACCAACCACAATCTTAAAAAAAAAGCAAAAAAAGTTTTGATGTAACAGGTATCAATATGTAACACAACTGTAAAACCATAATAGAGTAAGTTTCTACAGCAAAAAATGGTTTTATGTTCATTCCCAAAAGTAACCCTATAAGGAACAATTTACACAGACTGTGACGATGGATTTTAACTTCTCACATCTTATAAAAAATGTGCAAACATTCACTGATTCTCCTGAAAAAAAACTTTTGGAATTTGAAGACCAAGGTTATTTGTACTTGATTGTTATTTTTTCCAGGAAACATGCAAGTATCTTCTGTTGTTTACAAAGGGCATGTGTGAAAAAGAAAAAAAGATATTTCAACAAAATAAGAAAAATGTGGACTACTTCATCCTGTTCAAAACTTTTTAACTAAATATTTAATTTGACATAGCTTTTTGTACTGAAACACATAATGTGTCCACTAAAAATGTCCTAATGTAGATTTTGGTGAGCTTAATAGGTAGTACATTTCCCCCAGCTGTGATTTGTCTGTAACAGTATGATATGTAGTTCCAAAATCCATCTTTTTCTTACTTATGGTATTTATTTATTTATTATTTATTACTCCGTTAACTCTTAAAATGTCTTTTAATGCCACTGACATCTTTTAGAATATTAGATTTAGTATTAGAAACTATTAATTAAATTACATAGTTAGGTTACTCTAAGTCAGCCAAAGATTAGTTTTAGCTCTATGTAGGGTGTGGGACATCTGGACAAGGCGCAACAGTAGCCATGTGGTAGCCTGTTAAGTCATGGATACAGTGGAGTCCTCTCACATTATTTGAGACAGTCCCAAAATATGACACTTATGCCTATTAATAGCAGCATAAATCCAATGGTGGCGTTAAACTCTTTTATGGAACAGCTGTTAATGATTAAAAAACAAAACAAAAACAAGTAGTAATGATGATGATAATAAATAAATACTTGGACCAGTGACTGACTCACACACTTTGTGTGAATACTGTATTTTAAGTAGCTAATAATTAGCTCCCCTTGTCCCATCAGATGTAAACAAATCCCTGCAATGCAGCATTTTTGACAATCTCCTAGACACTGCACTGGTAATAAAAGAGAGCAGTGTCCTTCTCCCTGATATTCAAAATTAGACTGCATGAAAAGAAAAAAACGTTCTTTTCTTTATTTGTTTTAATTAACACCAGCCGTCAATGCATTTCATACGGAATTACTAATTGAATTATGTCAAAGCTGTGTTTTTTCTAAGGCATAGCCCCATGTGTTTTATACACAGTTTCACATGTATGTGTGTTTGTATTGACAGGTGTGAGGTTTAGTTAATTTTAGCCATTGGCTTTGTGGGTGTCTTTAATAAGGGTTATTTACAGGGTGTTACCAAGTGTATATGTGACAGTATCATTGAAGGCTTGTAAGGATAAAGAGCTCTAACCCACTAACCTTGGCAAATGGCTTCTCTGGCAAGTGATTGCATGTGTGCAGCAGCTGCTTTAGTTATTATTGATATAGTGATGATTTTTTTGTGTGTGTGGATTCAAACAGGCACGGCACCAAAATAACTGGCCATACTCAGAGTTAAATAAGCAGGATATACACAGACAACCCACTCTTTCCTGCCCACTCAAACACATACATGCATACATACGTGCAAACATGCTCAGAAACATACAGTTAACAGGTGTTACAAAGAAATAAATCCCAATACAAATGGCTATTTAATCCCAGAACTGAAAACCAGACGGGTTGGGGGGCCAGACCAAACTGAAGAGGCTTATAGGGGCAGTAGAACATCAGTGAACATAAGAATGTAGAATCATGTTCTCACAATGTCAGGGGCTTGGAATGCTACAAGGAAGTGCTATGAAGTTTTAGGAATGGTGAGGGGATTTAGGAACCTCCAGTTATGGGAATTATATATCCTCAGCTGTGGCCATATGGCTCATGTGTTGTTTTAAGATAATATATCTTTTTGCGTGACAGCTCACATGCAGACCACTTGATCCCATCGATGTGTTCAGTACACAACACACATATTTCCCCATCACCTGATAATTCCAAGAGGACTTCGGAAGCTTCTGTGACAAGACAACATCTTTTACTGGCAACTTACAATGCATGCATTGGAATGCTTCCACATTTAGGTCAGAGTGATGAAATCACACAGTCTGTTTAAACAATACCATAAAATTAGTTCAGAATAAAACAAAACTTGTTTTTGTCATTATTTATTAACATTTCTTTTGAGATTGTGAAAGCACACTAATAAACTTAATGTTAACTGAATCAACAGCCCAATTTGAAAATAAAATGTAAGCTGTTACAGTTACTGAGAAAAAAATGTGTAATTCAATTACAGTTACTTAAGAAAATGTTAACGAACACAAAAGGGGTTGCATCTGAATATTTTTACACACATATACAGATTTGATTGATTTCTTTACAAAATTGCATTGATTGCTCTAAAATATGAGACTCCGATGTTTCGGAAGTGTAGGACACAAGCTCATTTGATAACTGTTTTATTTCCTGTTAGTAACCGTGTTCCAAAGCATCGAAACCAGTGTTTCCTGTCATAGCTATGCAATGATTTGATTTCAGAATCAGTATCATAGCTATTAAATCTTGTTATGATTTTAAATCTGTAGTTAACCTCAAAACAATCTCAAAGAAAAATAAATGCTAAAGTCTGATTTTGTGGTGCCTGTGTACTTTAAAATGTTCATGAAAACCCAAAATTCCTATCTCAAAAAAATTGCATATTTCATCCAACCAATAAAAGAAAAGTGTGTTTAATGCAAAAAAAAATCCTTTTGCAGAAAGGACTGCTTCAATGCGGCGTGGCATGGAGGCAATCAGCCTGTGGCACTGCTGAGGTGTTATGAAGGCCCAGGATGCTTCGATAGCGGCCTTAAGCTCATCCAGAGTGTTGGGTCTTGTGTCTCTCAACTTTCTCTTCACA
>JAUMHQ010000025.1:1569100-1582914 GCA_032361165.1 Enteromius paludinosus | reverse complement strand
ACACTAAACGTTATGTGTCAAGCCATCAGAACCGAACCGAAAACCGTGTTA
The DNA here is from genome assembly GCA_032361165.1 of Enteromius paludinosus. Classification (NCBI taxonomy): domain Eukaryota; kingdom Metazoa; phylum Chordata; class Actinopteri; order Cypriniformes; family Cyprinidae; genus Enteromius; species Enteromius paludinosus. The sequence continues at coordinate 1,582,863 of JAUMHQ010000025.1, read as the reverse complement.
AAAAACCGAGGTATGTATTGAACCGTTGGCTAACTGTATTGTTGCATCCATAATGCACACTGAGACGCAGGTTTCACAAATTTTGAATGGTTCACACGATTCGTTCAAAACGCAGATTCATTCAGAGACTAAAACACATCAGTATGTCATGTGTTGCTCGGATAGGCACGACAGTTCTGCTGTGGCTTTATATTTAATGTTTTTTTGATAAAACTGGGCAAAAAAAGGTAGTATTGTTAAAGTTTAGGATTTTCCATGGCTACCTATGAGAAAGATAAATATAGAATTAAATGAATTAAAAAGAAGAAAAAAAAATCTAAAAGTAGGATAAACAATAAATGAACTTTCGCTATACAGTGGAGACAGGACTAGGTACGTGTGTTTGTTTCTTTTTCTCAGATATTAAATCTGTATAATCTGTAGGCTATTAACATTACTATGAAAATGTCACACGACTCATAAATATAGACCTAGTTAAATTAAGCCACATTCACGTGACCAGTAACTCTAAGCATGTCTCTAGCGCTGTGAAAAATACTACCCAGCAAGCAATAGTCATGATTTTACTGTCTCAGTTAACTATAGACCTGATATAGTCCGGCTGTGTGTAACCCACTTCTAGCCCAGATAATCTTGATTTTGGTTGCATGCTGTTTGTTTTTTAGCAAAAGAACAAATGCAGCGAATATAATTCCATAACGTAAGCAAAGTCAGCATGATTGCATGCTGTTTGGTTTCATTTCTTTGATATTTTTTTGTGTGGCCTGTGCATAGCCTCGGTTTAGCTCGTAGTCAGAGAGGCTATTTGTAGTCCACTGATAGTCAGAACTGATTTACCGTAGTTTTTGTCCAGACAGCGCTTGAGATAATTGATCATCCCGTCATAAAAGCTGTATATTTAATTTGTTTGGATGAATTGTTGTTGTCTATAGGATGCATATATGTACAGTAGGTGTTCTTTAGCTGTCTATTTGTTGTCTAGTCTATTCTGGGGCTATGGTTAGACGTCTATTAGATTTTCACTGACAGCCCAAATTCAGTCTTGTTTTAGTTTAGATGCAGATTCAATGTCTGTTAGACTTTCAGATGTATTCGTTTAATAGTGGTCTAAATGATGTCTAGTCTATTCTAGGGCTATGTTTAGACGTCTATTACATTTTCAGTGACAGCCCAGTGACAACCTTATTTTAGCCTAGACGTCTGTGCGGTGTTTCAACGGCTAATATACGTTTTGTTAGACAAAAAATTGCTTGCTGGGTAATAGCTCTGTTAATTTTTTAGTTATAGCCTACTCAGACATTGCTTTGCTCTCATGTCTTTTCCCTGGAGAGAGTTTGATGGCCACTGTTAACCCAAAGTGTTGTGTATTCTCAGCAAATTAGCAAAACAAACACAGCTAATACATGGTTTAATCCAAGCCGAAGCTCTATGAATCTAAAAAGAGGATTATAGGAGGCTGAGGCTCTTGAGTCTGGCATCCCTCTCACATACATAATGCCTGTTCACAACTGAAGAGCTGATTAATATTGTGGAATTTAAATTATTTCCCATTCACACATGAGTTCAACCCTTAGTTGTTTACCAATAGTCATCCATCTCAAGCAAATTCGTCCAAACCCCCTGCAGAGGCAAACACACACATATACAAAAACAACATTAGCATTTTCCATGGCTGAGAAAAAACTGGCGGTTATTTCTTTTAAATAAATATGAGATAGCAATTGATGTGGTGAGTAAAGAATAGCTGAAAAGCCTTTTTCTAAACGTCTAAATGCCTATGGTGTTGGCCTTGACAGTTTCTTTGTTCTGCCAAACACAGGGGAAAATATTTTGAAAAGTTTGTATCCAGGCTGTTTTGGGTCATAATTGATTCCACAGTAGAATTTTTTTTTTATACATAATATTCGGTCACTGTCTCAGAAAGTTATTGGTGCCATTAGTAAATGTCAAATATCAAATTGTGGACTTCTGGGTGATCAGATCATCTATTACAGACCTTCTTTAGATGGCAATTAGGCACACATGAAAGCTACTTTTACACGACAGTTGAATTCAACAAAGCAAAGTCAGTAGGAGTCTATTTATCCTCAAAAGGTTTGCACTCTAGAGGGCTTTAGACATCTATGCAATATTGTTCTCCTAACACTGAGGTGAAAAGATGAATCTGCTGTATTAACCCTGAGTCTATTGGCAAAATCCATTTGTGACTATGAGCAAAATCTTGTAATCTATCTCTGCTCGCTTGGCTGACTCAGAATGTTTAGGCAGCGAGTTAAGCATTCAACAGATGATTCTGTATATAGCCTCTTTGTCCAACAATTTAGCTGCACAGCTTGCTTATTAAATGTGTCGCTGTAGGCAGTTGTGAATCTACAGAAAAGCCTGAACAAAAGAGCCATTTTCTCTCCACAACATTTTCCTCTTCTTCTCCAATTGGCTCGTCAGGGGGAAGGTGAAAGCCACTTAAATGGCACATTTCATCGACTCGGACCATCGCATGAGCTCCTCTATTTTCTGTGACCATCATTTTAGACCACTGATATGGCCGACTACTGATGCTGAGTGTACAGCGGACAAAGTCTGAGTGCAAGAGTGCAAGGCTCTTTTATTCATCTTGTGTATATAAGAGCTGAATTACTTTAAATCTCGCCATTCAGCACTGCAAACTAAAAGTGATAAATGATGGAATGGTTTTCTGTCATATATCTATCAAATTTTGCTTTTAAAAAATATATACATATTTAATCCTTGACATTTCTGGGTTTTTTATTGATCTGAATATTATTTGCAATAATCATATACAACAGTTTTCATAATGAGTAAAAGTCATGTGTGGAATACAAAACACAAGTATTCATATCTACAAAAGTGAAATCAGGTTTAGTTACAATATACACAAGTCATTAACTGTGTGTAAGATCAAAGTTAATGCGATTAGTGTGATTGTTAAATATTATACATGAACTACTTTCTCTGTCTATTTGTCTTCCTCTTCACAACAGGATTTTTTTTTATCTGTGATGTCGAACTAGATGATGAACCTCTGCTAAGTCATGTTTTTGACACCTGACATCGCCGTCTTTTTCACATGCAACAACATTCATATACTCCCCTGGGTCAGAGAAAGCATTAATAATAGCAGATGTTTCTCTTTTTTAACCATCAAAGAACTTGACAAAGAAGTTGCAGACAGAATGCCATCCTTCTCCGCAGTAACTCACAGAACGCTCCATGTCTGAGAATTCATCATTCACTACATCCCCGAAACCCTCCTCCTCTTCTTTCTTCACCTCCTCTTTCTGTACTTCTTTTTCTTTCCTCGCGGGTGCCTCTGTTTTCCGTTTGCTCTCTTCTGGCATTCCCTTGATCACGTGCGTGGTAGTCTCTTCTCTGCTTCTCTCCGTGAGTTTCATGTGAGATGCGCTAGGTGCTTTCTTACACAGGCGTGTTTTCAGGACTTTCTCCCCCTCGCAGGCGTTCTTTCGTTTCTTCAGTTTGCTCACCACCTGTTTCCAGTACTGGGAGGACTGAGTGCTGTAGACGGAGCATTCCTGAGGTTTTCCAGCGAACTGGCATGTGTAGTGAGGTCCGAGCCCCTCCTCACTTGGGGTGGTGCAGCTCACCTGGAGCAGGATGTTAGCTCCTCTCTCTAGCGTCTCCCAGGTGCAGCGGTGCCCATCTTTAGTGCTCAGTTGGCCAGACCCCAGCGAGGGATTTACCACTGTACTCTCTGACACAGACACTGCATCTGATGGCTGCTTGGACTTCTTTTTTGCCTCAGAGATTGACAGGACAAGGAAGAGGAGGGAAAAGATGAAAAGTAGACTCCGCCCTCGCATGGCCGTGTAAATGCAGGTTAAAGATCGGAAGAAATCCTTGTTTTAGGGTACACACAGCACCCTCAGAATGGAGACAAAATCACAGGACCTGCAAAACACAGAGAAAAAAATTATGCAGGGTTATTATAGGTAGGTTTAGTAGTTTTTACTACTAGATCCTTACTTGAATTAAGGTAAATGGAAATTTTATATGAGTCCAAAATTATAATAGTAATATATGTAATTATAAAAGGTATGACACTTATAAAATAACACTGACATGATGAAGACTACTTGAAATGTTTTGCATATTTTCACTATAAAAAATACTTAATATTACATCTTTTATACCTATTAAATACATTATTACATTAAGTTTTTATAAATTGTTGTTTTTTGTTACATTTAAATAAATCTGCATATGCTTGTTTTTAATTTAATTTAACAACTGATTATGCACCAAATTGCATCCCACCATTGTCATCCTCATAAACAAAACTACCACAGACATAAAGAGTTTCTCTTTTCTGTTATGCCACTCAAGCACGTGCATTAAAACACAACTGGAAAAACGTCAAATTCTCATTTCTCTTAGTGCTGTTTTACTTACCGAGCTGAGTGTTCCTTCAGGACTGTGAGTTAGAGAGGCTTGTGGAAGGATAAGAAAGCAGGGGGAGAAATAAAGGATGGAATCGAGGGATAAAGAAAAAAAGAGGGGGGCTGGATGGTGGATGCTTTTTTGGGGCATCCAAACCTTCCAAATCTGGCACCTCCTTCCTCGTCTGAAGACAAATGGACACCCCTCACCCCATCCTTTCTCTCCATTTCTTTGTCTCCTTTCACTCAATCTTTTTCGCTCTTGTTTCTCTCTCGCTTATCCTCATTTCTTGAGCACTCGGTATCTTAAGACATAAATAGGTAGAACATTTTTGTCTTTGACTAAATAAACAAAAATAATTGAAACCATTTTAAAAGGGATACTGCTAATTACTTTAATGTTAAAGCATCAAACAACGTTTCCTTGTTGTTTAGGCATGTTTCTTTTTAAATTTACTCATCCTTGGATCAGCAAGCATCCTACAATTCCCTAAGGGGAATGTTTTTTTTTTTTAATGGTAAACATTTTTGCAGCTAAAAGCACACATTCTTATGTGGGTGCCTGTGATTTCGTATTTTTATTTATAGCCTGAAAGAGTTGTGTGTGTGAGTGTGTGTGTGTGTGTGTGTGTGTGTTTGTTATTTGCGTACATGCTTACGTATATGGCAACACTTTCTAATCCTAAACCAACCCTCTGGCCGGGTTGTGCTGTGCTCTTTTTCCGCTCAGTTAATGCAGATTCTTGATAGTCAGTTGTGTCTCCATACCAACCGAACCCCAGCTGCTGACCCACAGCAGACACTGGTGAAGTCGTACATGGCTGTTGTCTTGCTCAGGGCCTCACAGGCAGTTTGGATTCATTCCAAACCCTGAATGTGATTTTGGGAATTACGTGTTGTTTTAAACTGTGATGGACGTATCAGCATCTATGAGTATCTCATGAGTGAGGAGCTTGCAGGAATCAAATGAACTAATAAAGTCTGCCTCTACCCACTGCATTAAAGTCACAAGTTTTTTGCTGTTTTTGTTGTCTTTTTTATTATCTGGGATGAATAAACAGCATTTCTTTCGATAAGAAAATGTTTCATTTTTTTACTTCGGTATTTAAAAAAATAAGGGACTAATACATCATGTTTTTGCATTCTGCATTTGCTTTCTCTTTATGTAGTGACTCAAACACGAACCAATGAGAGCCATAAGATAAAGCAAACATTTTTGTATTAAATATGGCTCTGCATGCTCTGCATAGTTCTTCATTTTGAAGATTAACGGTTAGTATTGACCATGAGAAGAATGTGTGGCATGTGTGAGGGTTTTCAGGTCAAAGAATGTGTTCTCGTTAAGATTCAGAAAGAATCTAGGCAGTGGATTCTCTGCAGATCACAGCAGCGACATCTCCCTCTGCTGGTGGTGAAGATGTGCTTGGGTTTAGCTTTCTACAAGAGTTATCTTGAAATGGAAGTAAGCTATTTTTTATATAGGTACATAGATGAACAACAAAGTTCATGAAACTGTAAAAAGCTAGTTTTCAATATAAAGCAGCAGAATATAATATTTTATTACATAAATATAGTAAAATTAGTGAAAGCCATTGACACCATAAGACTATGTGAGAATTGCTCTTTTAAGAGTGTTGTTGGCCCCCAGATGCCCAGTGAAGTGTGCAGGGAGTGGATGAGAGATGTCCTTTCAGTGTGATGTACGAACCAGAGATGACGAGGACAGTCCAGCAGAGTCTTGGGAGCTGGCTCGGAGGCCGCTGGAGGGTTAACCCACTGAATGGGACTCATGAAAAGGGTGTTAGGCAAAATCGGCTCAGGGGTATCAGGTTCCTCTTCCTTGGCATAAAGCCAAGAGAGTGCATCAGGAGACACATTCTTTGGTCTTGGATTTTTAGCATCATGGAGGTATTGGAGATTTTTGTGACCAAGAACGGATGAACAGAACCCTCCAGCCAGTGTCGCCATTTCTCCAGGGCCACCTTGATTGGCTAACAGTTCCCGATTGCCAATGTCATAATTCCTCTCTGCCAGACTGAGTTTTTTTGAGACGTAGGAGCATGGCAAAAGTTGTGGAGGATTATCCTGCTGCTGAGATAGGACTGCTCCGACACCCGTCGTGGAGGCATCAACCTCAACTATGAAAAGAAGTTGTGGGTTAGGATGAACGAGGAGTGGAGCTGTGGTAAAAGCTTTCTTAAGGTCTTGAAAAGCTTGTGATGCATGATAGAGTCTTTGGCTTGCCTTTGAGAAGAGACGTGAGCAGACTGGCCAGGAGGCTGTAGTTGTTAATAAAACGACGGTAGAAATTGTCAAACCCCAGGAATCGTTGTAGGTCCATTATGGACAAAGGGATGGGCCAGTTGGTCACAGCTACTATCTTACCCACACCCATCCCCTCCCCAGTGCTGCTAATGTGGTATTCCAGGAACTGTACTGAGTGCTGATGGAAAATACATTTTTCAGCTTTCAGGAATAGTTGGTGCTCGCGGAGCCGAGTGAGGACCTGTGCAACATGTTCTTGGTTTTCTTGAATGTTGGTGGAGTAGATTAGAAGATTGTCGATGTACACAATCAGGAACTTGTGGAAAAAGTGGCATCACTTGATACTCGTAGTGACCGGAAGGGGAAAGAAAAGCCGTCTTCCACTCGTCCCCTTTTCTAATGACTGTGTATTAAAGATAAAGATACAGTTATGTATAGTTATATATTTTGAATGCGATTCGAATGTAAACGTTAATTGAAGGTGTACCGTTGTGATTCAGGTTAGGCCAAAAACATGGTTTGGAAAATGGATTTTGATATACTCGCTTATTAGCCTGGCTTCCGCGACTATAAAGCTCATAGGAGCTTAGTCTTGCCAAGCTGCCTTTCTACCTGCCTTCTGAGAGGTGGGCTTAACCTGCATCCATCAGATGCCTCTGTACACTACTGGACGAATCTACAACCAATCAAGACCACTCATTCCGATGACGTATGCGTAGTGGCGGAACCTGAAGCCACCGTAACCAATTGCAGCTAGCTTCATTAAAGCAGTAGGAAAATGTCTTTACTTACTTTAATTACTTCTGCTCCATTTTCAAAGAAAACACGCCATGAAAATTTCTCAAAACAGCTGCAACAGCAGAGTCGAACGATTGTTGCTGCTCGGTACATGCCATGTTTGAAAGCCGGTATCGATTCCGGTCACAGAACTACTGCGCCATCGCGCTACACCCACCTCGGTTGTACTTTGTTGGAGCTCATTTCTCATTGTTTCCAATATTTTTGGGAACAGAAATGCTCTAAAACGGCAGCTTGGCCAGGCTGACTTTGCTCGCAAAATAGAATGTAGCATCACAGGAAGTATTGGCTGGCCCAGGCTACTCGCTTATTGTAACTTTGTAAATTTTGAACACAAAAACATTATGGACCGCGGCTTTAAAGCAGCTTCAGGAGGCTTTAAAGTTGCTTTTAATATGTTTTAGTCCACTTATAACATCCATTTTGAGTAATAATATAACCCGCTCTTCATAGTATATCCAAAGAATTCTAAACACTCTAAACACAAATTCTAAAGCAAACAGAAATCAATTAAAAATCTAACAGAGGTCAGAGGTTGCAAGTGTCTGCAAGGGGTGCTGAGCTTCTCTCTGGGGGTAAGATGCACAGCCTGTCGAACACAAAACAATAATCACTACTGTATCTTGACTAGGTGAGGGCCTGAAGCACATAAGCTGACTCCACACATCTCTGTTTCTTACTTCCAAGTGAAGTGGCCATAAGTAGGGTGTTGTCATGGTGACCACATTCATAGGGCGATCGTTTGTTCATTTACATAGCATAGGATGGTTGAAGAAATCTGAATTCCATGAATTCAGATTCTGTTTGATAGGCCTGCAGCTGTCCAGAGTGCCTCGGCCTCCGTCTGATTCACAATTAGATTCTCCCCCATCATTAGCAGCCCGCAAGGTCGACACGGGGTGCATCTCGCCTGCTCGGTAATCACCGTCGATGGGGCTGGATGGCCACTGTGCTCGCTGATTGCAGAACTGCTTGGCAGATAAACCGGGTCTGGGAGTTGAAGAAACGCTGTTCCTCATCAAGGACTCGTGTAGTGTCATCAGCCACTCACTGAAGAAGATAATCTCACATATCATCAGTCGTTAAGAGAGAATAACAGACGCAAGGACTTCTGCATTACGCCAGAGAGGAGAAAAATATCTGAATGTCATTAAAATGAAAAAGGCAGAGTGGCTGAATTGTGACTTTGAATGATGTGTCTGTTGACAGGTGCTGGGGGCACTTCACTAATCTTACGCTCTGCATGGAGACCTCTTAATGACTGCAGCCGATACATAAATCCAGCTGTTGTGCTGCCACAACAGAATATAATATTTCTGATCTGAACCCAAATGGTAGTTTTGTTGTAGCAGTGTGGTGTATAAGAAAATGTACTTATTGTGCTTCAATGTGGGTCTTAGTAAAGGAGACTTTTGCCCCTAAAGTGTTTTCATTTAAAAACAATAATATTAAATTTTTTCGTCTTCAGTGAAACTGGAAATCATAATATGTGTATGTACTGTATGCACACACACACACACACACACACACACACACACACAAACCATAGCAGAGCTGTATACAGAAACAATAGAAATTTCTAAATATAAAGAATCTTTGTTTCTTTTTCTCAAGAGCACTTCTGTTATTTAGTTACCATTATAAAAGTATTTGTACAGTATATGCTACATACCAAAGGAGGAAGGAAATTATTTTCAGCAAATAACCAAATATTTGGTCTGAAGCTATTAAAAAACTGAATACAATATTTGCAGTTATTATATAAATAGAGAAAATAGACAATTTTAGTTATTGATTGACCTACTCCTTTATATTATGCAGCTTATTAAATATACGTTCTGCATCACCTTAACCTTGAGTGCCTGCCAATTAGACATTTTCTTTTTGGAAAGGTTTTTACTTTTGGGGAGAACAAAGAAACTGATATTATCTATATTTAGTGCTTTCTTCTTTTTTCATCTTGTGCCCTTTGATAATGTCTTTGTAAATTGGTGTGAATATTCTGCATTTTCAGCTTGACGCAAAATAAATCTTTTCAACAAGCTAAGCATTGCTGAGATGTATTTTCTGTAATCAGCCGGCACATTGGTAGAATAAGATAAAACATTTTCTACATTCTCTGCAGGTTTATTGAGTTCTGAACGTCCAGCATTCTCACACTGCACCAGAGTGCATTCATCTCCTTGAACTTCTTTGATTTGTTCTTTCTTCCTTAGCGCTAAACAAGGTCCTTTATCACTGAGTTGTGAGGAAAAAATTTATTTTACTTTACTTTCCACAAACTAACAGATATGAGTTCCTCTCTTCTCACACTAGGGGACAGAAGATTTTATGAAAAAAAAATAAAAATAAAAAACAACAACAGTAAACACTGAAAACTCCAAATGAACAGAGAAACAACCTCAATGCTGATGTGTCGTGAGTGTGTACTCTTCGGACTATTCTTTTCTAATTAATGTTTTATAACATTTCATAATTCTCACTTAGAAAATATTAACATATTGATAGTACTTTATTTTAAAGTCCTGCTCCTCGTGTACATACTTATTATTGTTATTGCAATCATTAGATAATAACTAGGTACTAACCCTGAACCAACCCCTAATCCCTAAACACTATACCCCATTTAGTTATCTTATATTACCAGTACTTTCTTAAATGGTTACTCCACTCAAAAACATTGTCTTTAATCACTCACCACTATGTCATTTCAATCCCATAAAAGCTTGCTTTATCCTTGGAACACAATTAATAATATATTGCTGGATTTATTTTGAGATAAAATCTCAAGTAAAAAGGTTAAATCGTTTAATCTCAAATCAGAATTTACATTTGAATATTTAATATCACAAGCAACATATTGTAAAATCATTTAGTAAAACTATAGTAACCCTTCTCAATGTGCTCATGTTGTGTTTAGTTCTTCTTAATGATCTGTTTATTGTAATTAATGTAACCCCTGTATGCATGCTCTTCAATCTGGTGCAGGCATTTTTCTGCATGACCACCTAAATACACAGTTAAATATGATGCATATTTTAAGGGAATAATGGCCTTAGGGTGTATGTATTGCACACCACAGAGGTAGCTTAGAGGTTGATAGAACTTAACTGTCATCAGTCTCTTGCATGTCAGATCGATGGGAGTAATTATTGACTGGCTCAGTTGAAAGAAATGATTTGCTTGCAGACACCTGCCTCTCACAACATTTTCTAGATGATGTATTGTTTACTAGTATATTTCTGTGCATAAGTCCTCATTGTCTAAATTCTCTAAGGGCTAACAAACTCAAAGTCCTATTCTCTATTTATGTGTCTTTCAGTTTCAGTATAATAAAAAATATGTTGCTCAAAAATACTGACTCTTCAACTGATTGTCATGAACCTTGACAAAATTGAGTTCCTTTTCATCACAGCCAAAAACACCCCCACTGTCTCTCGAAGTGAAGGTCAAATGATCATTGTCTCCTGGGGTGTGAAAAGTTATCCTGGAAAATAAACTGTCCTTCACTGATCACATAGAATAAGCTGCCCAAAACCCGCCGTAAGTTTCTTAACATAATAGAAAGGTGAGGGCACTATATATTCCTTATAGTGTATTTCAAGCTTTTCTTTTTTTGTGATTTATTATTTATATATATATATATTCTAAATAATAGTACTTGTTAGTGTTTTGTTGTTTTCCTCAAAACTTTGTATACTGCACAGTTTGCAATATAGCCGCCAAAACTGGATTTTGATAATGTTGTTCCCGCTGTCATAACAAAATTTAAAGAAACCAAGCAAGATGAAAACAAAACAACAACAATAACCAAAAAAGCTGCATCTTATTATACAGTTCCTCATGCTTAAACAACAGGAGGAAGTCAAGCAAAACGCTTACTCAGCTTCTGGAACAGTCCCTGGCACAATGATACAATCTTCATACAGAATTTAATAGAAAATGTAAAAACTTGTCTTGCGGAGGAATAAAGAAACCAGTCTTGTTCAGAATGACAATCAGCTACATTGTTTAGCTACATCTTCTACAGTCTTAAGTGATGCTTATAGGAAATATTTATTACAAGATTTTCAAATCAGTGTACCAAAGAACTCTTTAATTTTAGACGAGACGTTACAAGCAGAAGCATTGTTTTTTTTATGCACTGGTCAGTTTTGAGATTTAGTGTCTTGCCTTACCCCCCTTTTTTTTCTAATTAATGCATATTTAAACCTTGATAATTTAAACTCACAGATTACATTTATTCATATAGCAGACACTATAAATATCTTACAAGTGAGAAGCACCAAAATTAATTTATCATAAGAGGCAATAATATTTGCAGTAGGCTACACAAAGTCGAATTTCAAGTAGATTATTACACAATTTGGCCAATGCAATGAAAAGCAGGAAGCAGCAAGTCAAAAGGTACATCACAAATATACAATTCCAGACATAATTTCCCGAGTGGGGTTAGACTTTTACGCAGTCCTGTAAATGAAAAGCACATAAACCCAAAAGTCTAATGAGGTTAAGAATGTTTTTCTGCAGATTTCTCTACGATGCACCTGAAGAAACTTGACTGCCAAACTGATGACTAATTAAAGCGCAAAGAGAGCGAGAGCAAGAGTGCTGCTAAGAAAAGTCAAATGGTGATAATTACACACACATACACATAAACATGACTTATTACGCCAACAACAGTCCTCTGGGAGCAATGCTGCTGTTGTCATGGCTACACAGCTAATTAATGAATAAAGCAGTTGGTGCTCGTTGTTGCTTGCTGTAGATTAGCGATACACAGTAAGTTTCTTGTATTACATACCAGAAGTGTATTTAAAAGCTTTTATTATGTGTGCAAGGTAACACTCATGCTTTCTGTGACATGATCATTGTGCCATATCGATCATTTGTTGATATAAGAGGGCTGTTACATTGACTTGTTGATAGAGCTGCCCTTTAGCCATTTGTGATTGAGTGATCAAGAGAGGGTCGTTAGGGTTGGAATGACCTAGTATTACACAGAGTGACACGCCTCTGCGTCTAGAGCGTGTGTGTCCCAAGGATAGTATGAAAAAAGTCTCAGCATGACACAGTGCAATATGAAGTTTAGTTTCAATACAATAAAATTTTTGCAGATGACACATAGGGTTTCGAAAATTAACATTATTAATATTTATTTGCAATGATGCAGTTTACTGTTATTCTATATTTTTTCAAAAATGTGTTTTTCAATACTCACCAGTCGCAGCATGATGTGACCGTCAAGCCTAGTTTTTGTCATGTTTCTTGTTTTTCAGCTTGATTTGACCACATGGCAGGTTGATTAAATGTGGCAAAGCCCTGCAAACAAACTGCAATCCGGTTTCGCTGTAAAACGTCCAGCAGTGTACTAAGTTAAAATTACGCATGGAACACAATGACTTTTCCTCACAGTTTAGATAAGTGTGTTTTTCTCATGTGTCGAGCCGAATTCTGACACCCCTTCAATGTTTCAACAATAACAGACATTATCCTGAAAGTGTAAGAAGGAAACCTGAAGTGACTGCCAATCAGTTCAGGTACAAGAACTGCTAAAGCAGTGTTTAAATAGAACATAGACTTCGAACCAAGCTAGCTGATTTGGTTAGTCACATTTTTGCTTTACTTTACAAATCCACACATTGAGTACCGTATTTAAGTAATTTTGCTATGATTACATACTTCAGCAGCAAGTGTGAGGTTATCATGGCAACCAGCTGGGCTATGTGTATGTTGTTGTGCTAAACTTAGCAAATTGAAAACAATGCACTAAACATGTGTCAACACATTCTCAGAATATGCTTTAATGAAACAAATCAAGCAGTGCTTTGCGTTTCAGAAGATTTTGCAAAAAAAGAAACAAAAAAGAAAGACAATTTAATGAGACTTGGGCAAATGAGACTGTTTTAATGTGTTTACAGAATGACTATATAATAATACCTATATAATATGTTTACTTTTGAGATGGAAATATAGGCAAGATATGCCTATGACACGCACACACACAAAACATGGAATGCATTTGTGCCTTAATTAGCAAATTTCAGAAAATATATATTTTTTATTTAATTAGTGGTTAATTAGGGCCGTTATCGGAGTTAACTTATGGAGCGATAAAAAAAATATCGCCGTTAATCTATCGGTTGGAGTCTATACTACAAGCTATGGTGACTTTCACCTTTAGTGCGGATGTATAGCCGAATTACATTGTAGCCTTATTCAGACGGGACTAGTTTTCTAAACTACTGTACGTGTGAGCTTCGATTCTTATCACCTGTCGTCCGT
>JAUMHQ010000025.1:1508262-1520218 GCA_032361165.1 Enteromius paludinosus | reverse complement strand
CTGTCTGACAACTGAACATGCTGGAGATTGTTTTTGGATGAGCGAGGAGAATTTTTCTTAAACCCTCCTGAACAACACATGCTGATGTAGGGGCTGTTTGACTTTTTTTTATGGTTTTCTGACCCTGAGACTCAACTACTTTCTGCAATTCTCCAGCTGTGGTCTTTAGCTACTCAAATTCTACTCCTATGTGTATTAGGATGATAGAGACACGCCCTCTTCCAAAATTTTATGTTGATTGGAACTTCTTAATTACTTCCCTGATGGCTCTTTTCTTAAAGCCACTTCACTAATTGGTGAAGCTCAATTATCTTTGCTGCACATCATATATTATCTTTTATATATATATATATATATATATATATGGGAAAACAAAGCCCAAATTCACTTAATATTATATATATATATATATATATATATACATTATTATTATTTGTTTTTTATTATTATTTTTTGTGAAACAAGAAACCATGGCTGAATAATTGGCAATTCAAATTTTTGTTTAAGCTTTATAAGCTCTAATATTTCTATTTTACTTCAGTTTCATTTTAATTAATGACATTAATGCACATGTCTATGCTTGAGATGTCTGCATACCTTTCTCGGTACGGAGTCTTTTGAAAGAATCCGTTTTGGAGAGGCCGGGGTCTGAGATGACCTTTGACCCCAGTTTGACCGTCAGGTCAATAGAGCGGTATCCCTGAGGAAGTTTACGCTCATACAGCAGTGTCAGCAGCTGAGCTAAGGTCATCTCCGGTGGCAATGGCTGACCTAAAGAGAAAAAGATTACAACCAGGGATTAGTAAAACATTTCTTTTCTGAATCAGATGAGTAAGATTGAGCAAGCGAGTGAGATTCTGTTTGGTGACACTAGTGAAGCAGAAATTAAATGCTTCACTTTTGAAGTACTGAAAGGCTTTTTATAAGGTACGGAATGATACAACGAGAGACGGGATAGAATCAAGCTTTGAAATTGACATTCATCAGACTCTCTGCATCTTTGAATAAATGCAGTGAGGTGAAGTGGCAGGCAGACAGGGACAGACACTGAGGTGACCTCTACTCTCATCCTAATCTGTATGGAAGAGTGAGGGGTGGGAGGAGAGGGGGAACGCAAAGAGTACAGAGTGGGCGAGAGGACCGGACAGAATGTGAGCGCGTGACGGAACAAGAGTGCGTGTTTGTACCCGGCAGTAGTTTGTGACAGAGGTGGAAGACAGGCACGCTGATGGTTTTGGCAGACGGATCGACTCCTGAGGAAGCTGCCAGCTTGTCACTGAGGACTCGCCCTCGTCGGGACGGGGGACGTGGAGGAGTGGACAAGGCCCTCTTCGACTGAGACTTCAGACCTGAAACAAAGCATGAAGGTGAGATGCAACATGGGTAAAATTTAAGGTAAATTAAAGGTCTATGATCTCAGTAGTGTTAGTTTGTCTCTGTTGTTAACTCTAAGGGAATATACAAAAATGGGGTTAAACAGTACCTGAGGCAACAACAACACTGTAGTTGTCTTGAAAACCATTATCGGCCTTCATCTTTTCTTTTTCCTCATGGTTTTTCTTCTCTTTATCCTCCTTCTGTTCATTGATCAATTTGGCCGTGATGCTGGGCGTATCTAAAAAAGATGCACGATTTTAAATGCTATTTCACAGTCTGTATATGCATTTATCAATCAGCCTGTGGCTCTAAAAATAAATTTCCCTTCAGAGACATATGCATCCATGTACATGTCAGCTTAACCGATAATCTGAATTATTAATGCTAAGGATGCAACATCCCTAAAAAGACACACCAATTCATAATGATAACAACACGCTGCGCTTCCTGTGGGAGTCTTCCATCAGTGGAAGTGATGTGAGCATGAGAACGGCTCAGAGACAGGACATCTTACATATATACGGTGACTCTTGCCTTCTGAGCAAACGAAGACTATATCTGCCATGCTCAAGGTCTCTAGAGACAGGCCATTCATCACAAATACATGCTGATGGCCATGCCACACGGCAGATCCAGACCTACATGCTTTGTGCATCAGACCTTGAAAGTCTGAAGATGTGGCAAAAGCAAGATCTAATAGATCTGATACACTACTGCAGTGAGCATGTAAAATGAGGCTGCTGGACATGCTAATTCTAAGAGTCTGATTTTGTAGATAACTTTGCAGAGTGGCACAACTGGATGTGGCAAGTGGATTTAGTGCTATTTATTTTTATTTTCAATGTCGAAAACCATGATACATTTTTGTCTGGATTCATTGATAAATAGCATTTTTTGAAACAGGAATCTTACAATATGAATGTCTTTACTGCAATTTTCACTGAATAAAAGCATTCATTTCTTTAAAAACAAACATTGAATCTCACTGATCCCAAACAGTAGAGTAATACAATGTTCTCTTACCTGAGACGCGGTCCAATACTTCAGACAGTGTGGTTGAGATAGGCAGATGCAGTTTGCGAAACTTGTGCCCTGCTCTGTACATGGGGTGCTGGATCACGTGACTGGTGGCATTAATGCGCCCTTTATACAGCTAAAGCAGAGAAAGACAGAAACACAAAACAGATGTTCCTAAAATGTTAGACCTTCGATTTCACATAAAAAGCACCTATAGAATCACTTTTGCATTGATTTTTCCATTTAATTTACAGTTGATCTATTAATCACTCTTGTTATTTAAAAAAAAAACTAACAAAAAAAATTAAAATTTGTCGTCACATCCTCATACCTAGCTCTTTATTTTGCTTCATTAAAAACAATCTGTATTTATACATTTAAAATTGTCAAGTAACAATTTTATTAAGTGGCTTAAATTTCATTTGACTGTTTAATGATAATGACACCAATGTCAGTTTTCTAAGACTACAGTTCTATGGGAAAACAAACAGCATTTAGCAAAAACAAAAAACTCAATATGAATCAATAAAGATTCCAATATATATTCCCTTGAAGGTAGACTTAAAGGGTACACCGAAAAAGGGAAAAAATTAGGTTCCTGCCTTTGAGAGGACGCCTTGGATCGTACGCCGCTCTGGTCTGATCTAATGTGTAAACATTAACTTTTAAGAGCTCCTCTGTCGGGACTCTCTGTGAAAGCCAGATGATTAATCTGACCTGAAACGCACACAGTCTTGTCGTAATTTACTGAAGGAATGACCTGCTGAATGACTCTCCGGCTAAAAAAAGACGTCTTACGTCTTTACGATTTGGCTTCGTTCTGGTCTGGCAGTTGGAGGAGAGGCATAACTCTACATGTCATATTAGGGGTGAACTGGTTATGTCCTCCAACATTTACATTATATTAAAAGGTGAAATGTGGAAATGCTACCTCAACAGCAACACCAGACAGAATTGCAAAATGATTTTCTTAAACAACTTGTTATTTTCTTCTAAACTAGCCGTTTTTCCCAGCTAAACAACTTAGTACAGGTATTCCTAATATGTAGCAGTGTGTGTGCAATCCTTCATGGTTGACAAGGATTTGAGGATAAATCTGCCCTCTAGTGGTGTCCTAGCACAACTTGCCTAGAAAAGAACTGCAGCTCAGAGGCAGTGGAGGTTTAAATCCCTCAGAGATGATGTAAAGGTCAGGGTAATTTTCCTTGTAAGTGAAGAGGCTTTTCTGAGCTTTACAGCACCAGTAATAAATCATTTAACAGACCAACCAAGCAAAACAACTTCTATATAAAATAAAATATCAGCTTAGAACAGCAATGTTTCAGCTTAAGATAGATTTTTAAAGCATATTGCATAACATTTTGTGTGTGTGCGTGTTCCACCACCTACCGGACAGGGAGACTGAAGGAAGACAGTAACTTTCTCGTCTTCAAGCATGAGTTGTAGGAAGAGCCGACGTATAAATCCAGAAATGTTCCCTGAGACTGGAACGTTCCCTCGCTGAGGAGCTGACTGGAACAGCTCACACAAAACCTTTACAAACAATGAAAAATACATATCACTTGTATCATTGTTATATTTCGCCATGCCCTAAAACATGCCCTATAGCAAAGACAAAATAGACGTAACAGTATGACTTTCTGTAGTTGCTCTAAAACAAATAAATTTGACCTAATTATACAATTAATAATACAGAAATTATACTATTATTATATACTATTATATTACAACTTTACTTTCTCAATATTCTGAAATTTTGGTGGATTTTTTTTTTATATTAGAAAATAAAAATATTAAAATTATAGTAAATTATTAATAATTATATTTTATTTTACAACTTTAAATATAGTATAATATATTCACACACATACTTTAAATATCCTTATAAAAATAATATAAAACTATTCAAAATGTAACAATTTAAATACTGTGTATATATATATATATTATATATATACACACACACACACACAAAACACACAATTCACATACACACACTTTAAAAGGACCCAAAGAAAATCTGAATTAACATATAACAACAAGGGAAGGTGGTGCAATTCTACAGATTGTAACATTTCTGTATTTTGTAGTCCTCTGTAGTAACTATCTATTTATCTATTGTTTAGATTTACCTTATTGTCTATTAAAAAAAACATTAAACGAGACAAAAAAGCACCCCAAACACACCTGTGCCATGAGCCTCTGGTTGTTTGGATGGCAGGAGATGCATTGCAGGAAGAAAGCCACGGTGGCATTCTCAATGGCTGTCCTCTGCTGGGTAGTGAGTCCACTGCTGCGGCTCGTTGATGCCAGTGAGTAAGATGCCCCTGAGGTGTGAGGTGCGGCGCTGGCGTGTGAGGTGCTGGGTGATGCACCGTGCCCAGAAATACTGCTGCTGCTGCCAGTGTTTGCACTGGCATTAGCAGCCCCACTGGCACTAGAGTGGCACAGGAGAAACAACAGTGCCGTCCAGAGTGGGTTCACTTCTGGCCCACCCAACCAGTCCTTCATGGTGTGACTGTTTCCTACTTCTGTAAGAAAACGCAATACGGGCGCTGCCAGCTCAGGAGACAGTGGCGGCCTGTTTGCGGAGGATGACGAGGGTTGGTTGTGTGAGTATGAGCGCCTCTCTGCCTGTGCAGAGAATCCAGCAGGCAGGGGAAGGTCTGCGCTGACCAAAAGGTTGCAGCAAAGGTCGGCTAAGCTGCGAACAAGCAAGGAAGGCAGACCAGAGTCCAACAGCTGCTGGATGGCACCGGGAGACTGGGACGCAGCTGCCAGGGTCACCAACTGGCTTTCGGAGAGCGAGATGGGCACAGTTACTGGCGTCCGAGCATTCTTGGAGTCATCTGTGAGGGAGGCAGCACTGTTTAAATCATGCTGCTTCTTGCCATCGTCCGTCATGGCCATACGCCGCTGTGCATTTGTCTGGGCAGCAGGGGGAGCCACGATACCCATCCAGGACATCAGCAGAGAAAAGTAACTAGGGTGTATATGGCACATGGAACAAAGCAAACTGTCCACAGCCTTCTTTAAAACCATGTTAGAGGGCAAAGACATCGACCAGTTGTACAACAACCTACAAGAGACAACAAAAAGACAAGCAGCTCCTGAATTAGTAGTTTAGACTGCCTAAAAACAGCCTCATGATTTATTAATGCACCGAATTGTTCATGGAAAAAGTCTGGTGCTGTTTTATTTGCTCCACGTACACAGTGAAGGTTGTTTCACTTTGTTCTACTCGGTACGCATTAAGTATTCATACCTGAAGAGAGAATGAAATATAGAAGAGTGCGGGAGAGAAAAAGCAGCATATGTACTCTCAGCCTTTCACAGTGCAGCGCACCAAAACGCACCTCAGGCATAAACACGCATTCATCTAAAACTCTTGCTTCAACATTTTGTGTTGAAAGACTGTAAAAAGATAGCATGCTTTCAAACTCACTCGAAAAGCTCTCTGTTGAGCAGACCGGGCAAGTCGTAGTCCACAGGCAGCTCATAACTGTGCCATAAGACAGAGGCCACGCAGTGCAGATGTGATGGGGATGGCATGAGCAAGCCATATTCCCGTTGGGGCGGAACGCTTGGACCCACATAGCTTGACGGGGAACTCTGCTTCAGGGAAGCAACCCTGGATGAGTCATACACCCACTGTAGCAGAGCCTGGATCCTACAACACAATTATAAACATAAGTCAAGATATATCAGAAACTACAAAAAAAAAAAAAATTGTATGAACTCAGCAAAACAAATGGAATTCCATTTCTACCCACAAGAAAAAAAACAAAATTCTAAAGTTTATAATGTAGTCAGATTTCTGAGACAAAGGGTAAATTATAATTAATGAAAACTATAACATACTAGGTCATTTTTGTATGTCATAACTTCAACATAATAAAACGACTCCAGTCAAACTGTAAACACTTTAAACAAGCTCATAGAAAGCTTTATGATTTAATTTTCAATTGTGATGCAAAAAACAGACCTGTCTTTGGTACCGGGGTCCTGAGTGGTGCCCAGCTGGTAGAGAATATCTATAGTTGAGTCTGATGACAGGCCATTTAACCTCCCAAAGAGCAGCGGACTGTTTAGATCTACAACAACAAGAAAAATAAAACAACCAATCAGATAAAAAGGAAAGCTAACCAAAATCAAGGTGTCAGATCATTGAACGGATGAACAAACTCTCAGAATTGACAAACAACACAATTAAATGTAATAATGCTTGACATTTAAAAATAACAACCAGTCATTAACAAGAAACAATCTTTATGGTCTTACTGGCCAAATCAGTGCCAGAAGCAGCACAGTTACGCAGCAAGATGTCGATAAGTTTGAGGCCTATGCGCGTGGACTGCAGGCCGATTTTCACCAGCACCGCCTCAATGTTGGGCGAGTGCATCCCACAGTATGGGGACATGAGGAGGGCGGCGCAGGTCTGCAGGAGGTTTGCTGTGGGAGCAGCAGCACTGGCCATCATGGCCTCCAGATCAGAAACGTGAGTCAAGCAATGATGCAGCAGCCGTAACCAGCCAATGCTTAAAAAAGAAGAAATGGAAAATCAGATATTATAACATACAGAGGCTTAAAACAGGAAATAAAACTACAACAATTATTTTAGACGTTGCAAATTATTTCCAGTACCTGGTTTTAGAGACCTGGTCCTCAGAGGGCAGGAAAGGATTGTTTACAGTGGCAGAGGAAGTGTTCCCAAAAGCAGTCAGGCCCAATAGCTTAATCTGTGAGAGGCCCAGCGTGCTGGCATCCCGCGGCCGGTGCAACCTCAAACACACAGCAGACGCCACCTCTGCCTTTACCAGCTGGAATTTAATGTACGTGAGACCACTAGTGATGACTGGGGTCGACAGGGGAAGCATGTTCACACCATCTGCGCTGATCTCCACGGACACGGAGGATGGACATGCTGGGAAAGAAAGATATAAATAATTTTTTTTTAGAAGACTTTATTGAAAAAGCTTGATTTATGGGCCAAATATAATAGAGGGGACCAATAAAAATGCATTGTGTGCGCACACTCACTAGCAAGAGATGCCAGGTGAGGCTGTATGTGAATCTCCTTTAGCAGAACGGCAGCGGGCAGGTGGATTGTGAGATCGCACCAGGCCTCTTCAGGAAGGAATATGTAAGACCAAGCGGCAGAACGGGCCCGACGATGTGGGGGTGTGGCCTGCAGCAGCACTTCTGCTGGTTGTGCTGTGGGACTGCTGGAGGTGATGGTGCCTGCAGGGAAACAGCATAAACTATGAATTTTTTAAACTTAAACAGATGATTATGTAAAAAGACAGGGCTTATGACTGAAAGCACGCCTGGTATACCAAGAGGGGCGAAGTTGTGCAACCCTTCTGCGTTGTCTGGTTCGGAGGTAAGCACTCGTGCTTTCAAACTGCCATCTGCTGCTTTACCAGGCCCAGAGTCCAGAAACTTCATGATAGTGGACACCATGCTGCGTGCAGTGTTCACGATGGCTCGTGTGCTGGTGACCATGTTGTTACAGATGAGCTGCACGCCACCTAAAAGTGCACGCGCACACAGAGTCAGAACATACAGACCAGCTCGACAGACTTTTATCTCTTTAGGAAGTGTAGGTGTTGGCATACCCATGTCATGGAAGGCTTTCAAAGCCTCGCTGGTGTCAAGCACTCTCAAGATAAACCACAGTAAAGGCTCAGAGAGCTGACATGTTGATAGAGATCCCTGGAAAAAAAACACTCAACATTGATAAGATGCAATGGTAATCTTTATATGCTGTACATCTGTCCTCTAGAATATGAAAATTATTTGATGTGTTCATGTTTTTTCCCCTATAGCTAATCCATAGAACACTAGAATAGAATATTGACTGTTCTGTCATCTCGCAGTCTCTCTGTGATGAGTCTTACCTGTCGGCCCATATACCCACAGGCCATGTAGGTGAGAATGGGCTGCAGCATGACCTGGACGGATGTGGCTCTTTTACTCAAAGTGGTCAGGATGGTGAAGAGGCCATCGCCCACCGAGATGGCATCCAACCCACCATGAAAGTTCTCATGTTTGGTTAGGTGGAGCCCACTAGCACCTAGAGAGATAAAAAAAAATGCATTGAAGCTTGTTGGCACAGAAAGCATTGTGGGCAGTGTGATGTCTTGAGTTTTAAAGTAATATTTTATTAATTTAAAATACATTTCCTTACCAATTATCATAGCCATGGCGCTGCTGTTGCACTGCCCCAGCGCCGACAAGATCTGACTCATAATCTGCTGATTGGCCAAAACCAGATCTGCCACACCCGCAGCGGGTCCCTGGTGCTGCGCTGTGCCTGCCGCCCCACACTCTTTGCTTCCACACACTTTTTCTTCATCTGACACACTTTCAGTGGCTCCACCGGCGGGAGGCAGCCTCCCACTGAACTCCCGATCACCTGACAGCGGCAACATCACCAAAGCGTTGACCAGCTTCAGGAGGTCAAACATCAGCTGGTCTCGTGTGGTCTCACCACACACAGCCTTAGCATCACCTGGGCGGATGATATTGGCAAACAGGCCCCCGAAACAGGCACGAGCGCCCACAGAACTGTCAGAACCACTACGTGAGACCACCTTATCTGAACAAGTGATGTAGTGGTGAACCAGAAAGGTGATTGATTCAATGACAGCCAAGATGGTGGTCACAGAAACCACCTCAAAGTTCTGCTCCAGGGTGAACTCCAAAAGTTTCACCTGTGCATCTAATGGGCCTTGACCAGACTGGAATGGACCCCTAGAAACAAATGAAAAAACAAATAAAATGATTTAAAACAAGCACTGATGTTTTACAAGCCCTCGTTTAATTACTTTAAATGTTGAATTAATCATCTACCTCTCCGTAGACAGGATGTGCAACAGTTTAAGCAGAAATTCGCTGAACATCTGTGGACAAGTGGAGGACAGGTGCACCTGCAACCTGGTTAAAAATTCCTGCAAGGCTTGTGTTGCAGTGGGGCCGACCTGGAATGAGTGATGGAGAGGAGTATGTGAAGCATTATCCAAATATATCATCATGAATCCGGTCACACGTGGACTCTTTCTTAAGCTCCATACCTGTGAGCTGTGCTGACTGGTGCCGTGAGGGTTTCCTCCTGACAGGAAGCGCACAAGCACGTGCACAAGTGTAGGGTCAGACACCATCTGCTGGGCTGTGCTCTCCTGCACACCCATCCCACTGCTGGAGGCTGGAGATGCAACACACACAATATCAGCGGAGTTAATCTGAAAGTGTGTCACCAGACTGTTTGCTTCTATAATAAGGTTGTGGAGGGGGCAACACAACTCAGATCTGCTGAGCTGGCGGGATTCCAAAAGAGAAAACCCACAGATCTCCCCCTTGGGAACACCCACGCATCTCAGGAACAAAGCCAGACTTGGCTGTTCAGATACTCACCACTAGCAGGCATATTGGTCATGAGAGTGAGACTGTGCAGGACAAGACACCATGTTCTCAGAGAAGTGTTGGGGTACCAGGCAAGCACTGACAGGAAACTGCTGATGGAGGCTGAGAGAGACAAGAATTATAGTCAACTATAGGCCTTACAAAATCCACATTGAACTTGATTTTTAGCATTGCATGCCCTCATTGTTAGCTTTTCTTCTTATGCATTTAACGTTGAAATTTTTTACAGTTTTTTATAGCATATTTCATTGCATATTGTTTTCTTTGTGTGCAGTCACCATTGACCATAGTATTTTTTTTCCTATTATGGAAATCAACGGTGACCAAAACAGCCCGGTTACAAACTTTCTTCAAAATATCTTCTTTGTGTTCAGCAGAACAAAGAAATTCATACAGGTCTGGAACTACTCGAGGATGAGTAAATGATGGCAGAAATGTTCATTTCTGGGGAAACTATAGCTTTAAGGTTTGGTAATAAACATAAGCATGCTCAAACATTTTACATACCGTATGTGCAAGGTATCACTTTTCAGTCAGACTGAGCCATCAATCCAATTCAAAGCAGATTGTAAACGTAGCTAGTGAGACCAACACTTTCTAAAGTTTGATTAAATTATTTCAGCCGGTCACTAGTTGTAACCGTAGTTGTAACATAAAACCCATTGTTCAATTTAAGATCTTGTAGAAACCGTGCCATTCGCCATCCAAGCCAATAAAAAAAAAAAATACACTAATATCCTCAGATGTAAGTATTCTTTCATTTGTTGAATGTCACACCTTGGTTAAGGGGGATTGTGGGCACTCTGCTAGCGTTAAAGAGGAAGATGTCTGAGCCGCTCTCCTCTGAACCTCCAGAGCAGGAATTCAAACTCAGAGTCAACCACAGCTGCAGCAAAGACTCCAACTAAACAAACAAAAAGATCAAGATTGTGTGATTGTGTAATTTTTCATAGAAAATTATTCAAAAAGTTAGATTTTAGGGCAAACCAATTGAATGCAAGTGACAAAACCAGACTTTGCCCATACCTGAACATGATGCACTTGTAATAAAGAGAAGAGTTTGTTGAAGCAGGTGCTGAGCATTGGGATGGAAGAGGGCTGTACCATCAGACTGCTGCTGGGGGGAGAGCTTTGGAACCCCCCACGCAAAAGAGAGTCATCTGTCCCATTTGCAGACTGAGCAACTGAAACAGCAGAGGAAAAAAAGATAATAAGGAAAAAGTATGGTAATAGTCAAATAATTTCAGGAAAAAAAAACAGGGTTCCCAGTAATACTTTTCTCCTACCAATTTTTTGCAATTACAAAATGTAAAAAATATTGATTTGAAAAAATAGAAAAATAATAAATCTCTAAATGATCCATTTTTGCAGTCTGAAATGGAAAAATGTATGTTCATTACACACTTTCTCATATTTTATGAATAAACTGACAACTTTTAAATGCATAATAAAATAATACATAAATAATAATAATAATAATAATAAATACAATATCCTTGATATTGCCTGATTTTCCTTTACCGTAGGAACCCTGCACACATGCTTTTGTGTGTGTACCAGAAGGAGATGTGGACGTAAGCGCCTGCAATATTGCGTCTGCCTCCAGTGTTGCCATCATCTTCAGCATGAGTTCTGCCTGCTGTTCTAATCCCACCTCCAGTCGAGCATCTAGTGCTGGGATCAAAATTAAGGGACTTTAGCACCTACTCTTTTATTCATTTTATTCATCTTTTTATACTTTTAATTTTATCGATTTATTTTACTTCTCACCCTGAGACACAGACACTGAGAGGTTCTGAGATCCAGGCTTCTCTGTCACTGCAGCTGCAGGGGGTTTGGACACGGGTATGCCCATACCCCCTGTGTAGGGGTTATAACTGTAAGAGCCGTAGTCAGCACCCCAGTAATCGTACCAGGTACTGCTGATTGGCTGCAGGGGAGAACATAAAAAAAGGAGAAAAAAAAAAGACAACAAAAACAATCTCAGGTACTCGTCTCTGAGAAAAACTGAAAAATACTTTACTGGGAAAGAGGTTAAAACATTAAAATCATACAGTCAAACTTTAAAGGTGCCATAGAATGCATTGAGAGAATATTTTAAATTGTTCTCTGATATGTACATAGAAGGTATGTAGCT
>JAUMHQ010000025.1:1492159-1508162 GCA_032361165.1 Enteromius paludinosus | reverse complement strand
GACAATGAGTTCACTGTACTCAAATGGCCTCCACAGTCACCAGATCTCAATCCAATAGAGCATATTTGGGATGTGGTAGAACAGGAGATTTGCATCATGGATGTGCAGCCCACAAATCTGCAGCCACTGCGTGATGCTATTATGTCAATATGGACAAATATCTCTGAGGAATGTTTCCAGCACCTTGTTGAATCTATGCCACGAAGGATTAAGGCAGTTCTGAAGGCAAAAGGGGGTCCAACCCAGTACTAGCAAGGTGTACCTCATAAAGTGGCCGGTGAGTGTATACAGTATATATTTATCTGATATGTTTTTATTAAACCATAAAGCTTTAATTTTGAATTATATTGAAATTGTACATGTAGATGTATCCATTATCAATATCAATAGTACATTTAAATAATATACTTATAATGTATCTGATCTCCAGATCTGGCATTTATTTCTTAAGGACATAAATCCTTAACTGTTTCCTCAAATAATAAAGCCCTAAATAATACAGTTCTAAAGAGTGATATGAATCAAGCAAGGAAGAAAGAAATGAAGGCAGAAAGCACTGATAGTGCTGAAAGGGGACTGTAGCGAGGGTGACAGTATGTCGGGGTGTTCATTAGTGAGACTTGACTCAGCTCTCGGGGTGAGTGAGGGTTCAGGATATCTGACAGAAACACTCCCTTCCCACCTGCACAGGAAGCTTGTGTGCTAATTGAAACATCACTGTTAATAACCCTCTCATTACAGACGCATACTCTCTGCCCAGAATGCAACATTTTTTACACCACTGACATCAGTGTGAGAAAAAGAGACAGAGGCAAAAGGACAGACGACAACAGACAGAAGGAGAGAAACTAGAAAAGCAAAAACCAATGTGAGCAGACCAATATGAAATCTTGGTTAAATATTGGTTTCATTATTAGCATTTAATGGAGTGCTATTATACACAACACCATATTACAGGCTTTACACATCATTAAAAACAGTAATCAGCTTGCACTCATTACTTTTACATATCATAATGGCTTTAAAGTGAATGAATGACACTTGCAGGTGAAGTGGGATTTTTTTTCTTTGCTCCATTAGTTTATGGAAAATAATCTAAAAATCTTTTTTCCTGAACGTTTAATTGAATAATATCACTCTTAATTGTCAATATGAGACTGCTAATAGCCTTTATGAGCATTTAAAAAGTGTGCAAGTGTGTGCAAGCATGTCTATGAGTGTGTGTGAATACAAATGATGCCTCACTTACAAAACAATGAGTCAGTCACAAGTGTTTAGAACATTTTATTGATTATCGAACTGTAGAGAGTCAGTGATATTAACTTGGCAATCTTGTGATCTCAAACACATTTCTCTTATTTTTGCCTTTTCTGTGCTAAAATATGGCAGTTCAGTGTTGATGAGCTTTGTGATGTGATCTTATATATACACACACATATTTAAAAAATTCATAAAAATATAATAAGTCATTTTGATTCAAAAAATTGAAAAAAAAAATTAAAATACACAAAAAATTCTAATATCCAATGATGACAAGTAGTACAGACACACTGCATTCCTAAAAATTCCTAGAAAAAAAATATATCCTTGAAATTCCAATCTTGAATCTTGTTCAAATATTTAACATGAAAAGTTCTATGAAAACACAAGGTATATGCACCACAATTTAATTACAAATTACACTCGTAGTGTGTGCGAATGGCCCCTGTGTGTCTGAGCCTGTGTCTGCATGTAGTGTTTGAGTGTGTGTGCTGCATGAATGTTCTAGTTATGCTTTTTTCCTGCAGCTGTTATTGGCTCTAATGAGAAAGAGCAGATTAACACTTCAAACCTGACCCTGTGTTTCTCTTTCTCTTCTCACTTCACCCCCTATAGATTCTCTCTCTCTCTCTCTCTCTCTCTCCCCCTCTCTTCGCATCTATCGGCCTCTTCATCTCTCTCTTCCCTTTTCTTTACTTCCTGCCAAATAAATTGTCACTTACCATGCAACAAATGGCTTGGTAGGTAAATAGAATTACTTGCCATTTAGGCAGCAAGTCAAACAGCAAGAACGACCTTCACACATGTTAAGTCTTCTAAATAAAAACACCTAGAAACAGAAAACATTTTTTTTTTTTAATTTGCAGGTTGTACATCTTCTTAAAACTTTTATCTTCAGAAGTTGACCTATGACAACCGTATTTACATTATCCATGGCAACCTTGTTTTTTTGTTCTCCAAAACACAAAGTGGAGACATAACAGAGCTAGAATTAATCTTAAAAAGAGATAGTTCCTAAATTAATAATAAAAACCAAGCAAGATGTCTATCTAGACAGCACTCATTGGACATCATCAAAATTCCATAATGCTGTCTATGTAGGCAGCAGGTTTTAAACCCGTATTTGGTGTTATATTTTTTCATCAGCTAATCTGCCCTCAACACATTTCTCTCTCCCTTATGTTTAGCCTTCATTTCTTCCGTCTTTCATCTCATTCTGAGCCTGTCCAGCGGGACGGTCTGGTGATTAAGTTGTCAGATACAGATACAGATGTCATTTGTTATACTGTTTTATTACTTACACCTGCATGCTTTTTGTATTTACACACAAATAATCCTATAAAGTTGGCTGCTTTATTTGATTTAAAGCTGATCTTTATCAATGGCTACTTCAAAATGACATATACTAGATCAACATACACACACAGGCACTCAAATACACCTGGATGACCATGTGCAAACCTGCAAATAACAGATGTACAAGCATTAGCATGACTCTCCTTGCCACCCACTGCCCTGGCATTTCATGAACACAAATGTCAAAATGCCAGTTCGAGCCGATAATGCAGCGGTATTCTTAATGTGTACACTGTGACTCTGTCTGTTATATTTTATCTCTGGCAAATATTTTTTTTTAAATGGGATCTCTTGGAAATAAATAAATATAAATGCCAGGGTTGCGCAAAATTCAGAAATGAATAACTGGCATCTTTTCTGTATTGAGTTGGAATTTGAACTGAACAGCCAACATCAAACAAAGCGGAATTGGAATTAGAATGATGGAAAAACGAACGAAGGAAATAAAGTGTTCTTCCATTCAGATCCACAAAAATGTATTTATGAAGCAGGATTAAATAGATCAACTAAATACACATTCACAGTATAAAACATCTCCCAGTCTTTCGGTAATCGGTCACAAGTAGGCTCAGGGAGAATCTGAATTTGTTCAGAATTGTTTGTGCTCATTTCAGGGGAAATCTGCAGTGCTGTATTGTGTGCTGAAAGAATAATCAATAAGCCCAAATATTTCATGAGTAAACAAGCAATGATCAGGGGATGTGTAGGACACTGACTGACAGGTGTTCTAGTCCTGCTGAAATCTGCTTATCAGTTAATGCCAGCGCTCCTGACTCTCAGAATAATCCAATGGGAGCATAGAAACTACAGGCCTGCGAGGTGCTCAAACTTTTGTTCTGTGTTTTCTCTTACAAACTGCGACACTGAAATTAGGGTGGAGTTTGCCTCTGGCTCTGGGATGTAGATCATCTATTTTCTCATTCCCTTTCTCTTTTTTTCCTCTCTCTTTTCCAGAGCAATCCATTCTGCCTTGCATCTGGGTTTTGTTCAAGGGCATCGCAGCACGGTGGTGCTTCACAGCCTTGTCTCCCTCCAAGAGATCTAGCCTGGAATTCTTCACATCCCATGACACCACCAAAACAAAACCATTATAGCCAGAAGCCACCACAATAAAGGGCATATTAAACTGATATTTACCGCATGAGTTTGTGTCTAGAGCTACTGTGCGACAGTGAGACCATGCAATCCTATGAGGAAAACACAAGTCGTGTATCTGCAAGCACATCTGTGATGTTAAAAGTTTGGCACTAAAGAGAGATTTTGGCAGTACATACTTCTTTCACTGACATCCAGAATGTTTCTAAGCATGGTCAAACACTGTTTTGGAGTGAATAACGTTCACAGGGCTGTATTTAGTAAACAGAGCGTCCAAACAGTTCCAAAAGGGCTCAGAAAGTGCAATGAATCATGGTCCTGCACAGTGAGGTAACCCTGCATTCCAACCTTGTTCCACACTCATATTCCAGAATGCTGAGATAATGTTATAATTATATGTTCTGGAAATTTTTAAGATCCCCAGGAAATCAAGACATCAGGGTTCTTGAATGTGAGTTGAGCTGCAAGCGGCCCCAATCCTGTCTATAGTCCCATGTAGCGCACAACACACCCCCTATCCCTTCATCATTTCATTACAGGAGTGTTATTAAAATCCACTTAAAGGCACGCACAGCTTTGCTCTATGGAAAGTATGCAACATGCCAACAGGCCCCTGAAAGTCTGACCCTCAACATCTGCTTTGAATCTGGTTAAAATATACACGGCCTGTTACAATCGGTCAATGTGCTTGCCTAACGCCTTGTATACCAGGGCAGATGGGCGGTTTCTGTTGTACCCAATGTCTTATGCAGATGGGCTGATAATTCACTTTCAATAACCTTTGCTCAGGTGCAGGAGACATGTTTGAGATAGCTTTGAGGCGTCCCTCTCATGTCAAGCAACAGCTTGCCAGCAAACAACAAAACACACTCACACAATGATTTGTAGCCTAGAAAATTGATGTTGTCATAATGTCAGCATGGCAAATCTATGGGTCACATGGCGAGGAACCTGTACAAACTAGCTTAAACCAGTCTGATTTACTGGACATGACTGGTTTAAGTTAGTCTTTCAGACTGATTTAGCTAGTGCCCAAAGTATTCCTATAAACCAGCCTGAACAGGACTAAACAAGGCCAGCTAACCAGCACAGTCAGGTCTAAGATGTTTTGAGATGAGATCAGCAACACGCATGCATCCATCATCTCAAGAAACAACAAACGTCAGAAGCTGTAGTCAAAAGCAAAAAGCAGACTCATTAAACATTTACGAAGATTACACGAAGCAGTCGATAAAATAATAAATAAACAGGAAACAAAACAGCAAAACATCTGCCAAACAGAAAATCATAATCATCATCATTCACTCTCAGGAATTAGGCTTTGAGGCTGAACTACTGTATGAAGAGAGAGAATTGTGAAAGATACATAAAAAGACAGAGAAGAGAAGAAGATGAGAAGTAGATATGGGGAGTTTCTTTTTGATGACATCCTCCATAGGCTGCCCTTTGCACATAATGCTTCTGATATCACAGTGACATCACAATGATGCCACACAGCAAAATACTTAGCATCAAGAATGCCGCTCAATTAGGAACATACAATTTGAAAACATCACATGCATGACATTCCTGTTCTGACAGTACACCATACTAACACAAATGAAATTCAGATTCTCACAGAGTTTTACTAACTATAATATTTTATTGTGACCCGTTAGAACAGGAACCCCAAAAAAACATTTCACTGTAAATATAAGACTTTGACTTACAAAATTTCATCGTTTTGGAACTCCAGAACACCGTGGGAGTCTTCAAAGTCCTCTCCCCCTCCACGCGCAGTTCCCTCAATGGTTTTGTATGGCACTGACACCACCCCACGGGCGCCAGATGTACGCAGGACCTTCACTTCCATGACACCCACACTCTCACTAACGTGGGTGACTGGCTCTTCAAACGTGAAGATTCCAGCATGGTCATCGTCAAAGATGGTGACTGTTGCTGTGGAGGGCATGCCGAGCGTTGCAATGGTCTCCACGTGATTGGCTTCAGTGGTCTCTGGCTCATCGCCCTCATGAAGCACACGGACATTGCTGAGGTGGATGAGGAAGTTCTCGTCCTCTTCAAAGATGTCATCGTCAATAATTCCAACTCGGATCTCCTTTTGCGTCTCACCTGGCTTGAAAACGACAGTGCCTTCTGTAAATTCGTAATCTGAGCCGGCGTTTGCGGTTCCATCTTCTGTGCGGAATTCCACAGAAACTGCCTGGCTGAGATCGCCTCCACGTCGGATCACATTCACCGCCACGGTTCCACAGTTTTCCAGGCACTGGTAAGAGCCAGGGTCAAAAAAGATCTTGGAAATCGGGTCATTCTCTCCAGTGTCACTGCGCACCTCATGCATGCTCACTGCTTTACGAGCTTGGTCTGCTGCGTGTTTCTTCAGAATGTTACCTGCTCCGGTCATTAAGCGGGTCGCTTGGCATCGGTAGAATGCTCGGCTCTTCTGCTGCTGGCTGAGCACCTGGTAATTAGCGAGTTCAATCAACTGCTCCACCTCTTTATCGGGATGCTTCTGCTTCAGTTCCTTCAGGATCTTTGCCATTTCACGTCTTGCCTCCTCTTCATCTAGATCTTTGTCCTCCAGTTCCAAAGCCAGAGTTCCATCCAAGAAGTCCACCGCATGAGAGTTCAGCATCTTCCCGTCCATTTCGATATCCACCTTGGATGGAAGAGGTCGGTCCCCCTCCGTTTCGATGATCATGCCACGGTGCTTGCCAGCTCGGTAACGCTTGTAAACATACTTGTAAAACAGGAGGCGGCGGTCAGCGATCCAAGCAAAGACCACGCAAATAGGAAAGAAGAAAAGAGTGAGAAGACCTTCCCACACCTGGACGATGCCTGGTGAGATAACAGCCAAGATCAGGTAGAGCCACAAGTAGGCAAAGATGCTCCAAGCGGCAGTGACGAAGAAAACACGCAGGTGTTTCACTTTGCGTTGCTCTCCGTCGGGCACCACATAGACACAGATTCCAATAATGACAAACATATTGAAAGCTGCACTGCCGACAATGGTAGAGGGTCCAAGGTCACCAGCTTCAAAGTTATGGCCACACACTTCGATGACAGAGAGCAGAATCTCAGGAGCTGAAGACCCCAGAGCCATGAGGGTGAGGTTGGACACAGTTTCGTTCCAGATGCGTACAGTCGTAGTGGTCGTTTCACCATTGGGTTTCTTAATGGTGATCTCTTTCTCCTGAGAAGTGATGACCTCAATGGATGCCATGAAGCGGTCAGCAATAATCGAAACTCCCAGAAACATGTACGCCAGTGCTACGAAGTAAACTGTGGCCCGGGCTACTTTATCTCCAAACGAAGGGTTTGGGGGCTCCCACACTGGAAGGATGACTCCAGGGGCACATGAAACTGACCCACCACAGCTCAAAGACTTGTTGGAAGGAGAACTATGATCCTGGCTGTGGTCTGGAGCATGCTCTGCTGTCACATGGTGGACGTTGTAGAGCAGTATCACCATGATGACTAGACACCGAAAGCTCAAGAAGAGGCGTGGGGAGGTCTCACGATGCCTCATCATTCCTTACTCGGTAACAAACTTCTGCTATAATAGAAATAGAAAAGGGGGATGAAGAGAAAAATAGATCAACCAATTATTGAAATGAAACCAGGACGCTGATCACCAACAAGCACCGACACACGTTCTCAAAAACTGTTGCACTACTATGCCATGTTTCAAGACTGACATTTTTGGAACATTTCATTAGCTGAAAGGCACGTTTCTAAAATGTCAGTTTAAAAAAAAAACTTTTGAGGCATCTGGAGTTGATTATCTATTTGTCAAATTTGTTTATCAATTCAATCATCAGGTTCATTTCAACAGTATGCATAAACAAGTCCAGATGCTCTCTTAAGCCTAGCGCTCAACGGCATTACATTCTTTTAGTTGCTTCTCGCTATTAGCCTTGGGCAGTTGGTTCTAAAAAATAATCCAATGAAGTTCAGGTTGGGACGCTGGCGCTTGAATGCAAGCAAGCAGAGCTGATTTAGAACAAAGCCTGCAAAATGCATCATCATACAAAGGGTGGCCATTGGCCCCTGAGGCAAGAAGAAAAAACACTTATCATGGTGCAAAACACATGCATGGACACACACCCACAGTGTCACACAGACACACTCATATCTGCAGTCATCAATGGGTCTAGTGCATAGAAACAGCTTGCAGACCTTGCTCACACATTCATATGAAACTAAAACCACTAAGCTTTTAATAGGCCTGCATAATTATTTAATCATACGCATTTCAGAAGCTTTAACGATCGTTTTACCTCGGTTTAGCGATCTGAAATGCAAAAGAACCGAATACGGAGTGCTTTAATTCAGCACTGCTCAAATCTCGCTCACTCTCATTGACATCTACCGCAACCTACTGCTCTCATTCAGCACCTCTACCCCATCCACTGATGAAACATCTGTTATCCCACAACGTACGCGATGCGGACGCGCATCATTTCTTATTTGGGTGCTCTTATTGTTCGGATAAACGTTGGCTACGGATGCCTTAAGGTTTTGGGGGTTTTTCTCGTTATGAGCTGATAGAGCGCGGGGCTTCTTGCAACCAGATCGTGTTTAATACAACTTTCACGTGCACACCAGAACCCCGTAAAACGAGGTGAAGGCGAACGGCCAGTTAAAGCATCATCCGCGGGCCACAGCGGACCGCATCTCACCGCACCGGACGGGCACGAGAGCGCACCTCTGTATCAAATGGGTCACTCTCGGTAATCATTATATGAATGTGATACTCGTTTCGTCGGTGGCCCCCTGTTAGCCCTCGTGCAACGATATTGCCACCATAGCTAAATGCAAACCCGTAATACATACATATAAAGAATGTCCTCTTACCGTAACGGTGTTCCGTGAAGTAGTCAGTCTGTGGGAAAACGGCAGCGGGAATGTTAACGGAGACAGTGTGTGTCGGAAGCCGTCAGTAGTATCCCAGCTCGCATTAGTTTAGGTTTTTATATAGGAGATGCGAGAAAGATTAAAGACCCACGCGAAAATTATATGCGCCCTTCGATTTCCATACACGCGTATTTTTCCCCAAACAGACCCGTAGCGATCAAATATCTGATGCTTTATCAGCAAATCTGTGAGAGCTGAAATGTGCGTGCGAGCTCTTCCTCATTCTTCCCTCTCTCGGCTGGTTCAGTGTGTGTGTGACTGGGTGCGTGTGTGTGAGTGTGTGTGCGAGCGTGCCGCGGAGCCTCGCGCTCTGTGAGTGGGATACGCGCTCCGCGTTTGGGAAGGAAGGGAGAGAGAGAGAGAGAGAGAGAGAGAGAGAGAGAGCAGGGATTCTGCTTCAACGTTTCTCTTACACACATGTATGAACGCAAACGGTCCTTTATCCGTGTTACTGATGATCAATGAATGAATTATCAGTCACGGTGACCACGTGATACAATACCGGTTTCATTTGTAGTAGTGTAATACATCACACACTCGACATCTCATTCATTTTCTATTCTGCAACATCTCCAGCCGGCTGTACAAACCACACAATTCCACGATGAACGGGTCTGTCTGGAAGTAGTAAAGCGGGAAATCCCACTCATTCCGCGTATCAGGTATTTAGGTTCCACACCTAAGGCTTAATTTAATTAGAAAATGTTTAATTTTGTGTCTTCTGCGTTACTAAAACAGCTTTTCGCAAAATTAAGAAACAAACGTGTCAAATAATTAACAAAAAGAGATGGTCAGCAACACACGAACAAACGAATAAGCTGACATGCATGCACGAACGCATACACTTTAATCTCTAATTTACATCTTAATTGCATCATTTCGTTAAAACCCAAGCAGATTTCTTTGATCTTCGCCCTTTTCTAAACCCAGCCCCCTAGCCTTCTGTTGAAATTATTCCACGTGCAAGATGACTTTATTTCTAAGAAGCTGACAGTCACATATGCATCAAGATGATTCATATGTTGTTTATATATATATTACTGCGAGTGATCTACAAACAAAATGGCAGATCATTACATATCTGCATCAAAAAAATGATTTTTCAGTAACCGGTCTCTTGCTTGCCTACAGCCTACCTACTTTTTTGGTTTGGCTGCAATAACACATTATATCAACAGAGGCGCCATAGAGGCATGAAGCTCTGAATTACAGCACAGGTGAGTACTCGCCTTTGGTGGTCTTAAGTGAATTGCTCATCTCTTTTTCTCACGCACTCAAACTGTTAGATCATTCTACAGGAATAAGCAAGCCTTCAGTTCAGAGCCAAATAAAACTAAATACTACATGGAATTAAGTCTACCAAAACAATCCAACAGAGTGAAAACATGAATTTTACCTCCCGATTTTTACTCTGTGGAATCAGACAGGTGTGGCAAATAATGTCAGACCTGTTCAAATATTTGCTCGGGCTCTTTTGTTTGAAACAATTTGTTGTATTCTTCTGCATTTGGCTCAGATGTGTGTTTTATAAGGCCACATCTGACACCCAGAGGAGCTAAGCAACAGTGATGCAACCTGAACTACTGAACACACTGCCACACACACACACAAAAAGTTACGTCCTTGCAGCTCCTTAGACACCACCGTGGACAAAGTAGAGGACGCTGAGCTTTGCCACTAATGTAAAAATAAAGTTACTGTAGTTGTTTTTTTTCCCTCTATAAATCTAAAGGTGAGTTAAAAAAGCAGCAGCAGCTGTTTTGGCTTTGCTCAGGTGCGGTACAGCGTGGCCTAGTTCTTGTTCACTTTGGCCAGAGGGAGATGTCTCTCTCCCTTTCTCTCCTTCCCTTTCACTGCTTCTCTACTCATCCCTCATTTGCCCTCACAGTCTCTCTCATTCTCTAGTGTCGATCCAGCAGTTTACTGCCAGTTGAAGCAAACCTGATGTGTAAAAATGCCAGTTTACACTACCATCATCTTATTCTCACACACACTGATGTAATAGACAATATTTGCCAAGCTTCAGACAAACCTGTTGGCATCACTATAGATCTATAGTCCAACATGATTTATGAGCTATTCTAATAGTACAGAGTGCTTCAAATGTTTTTGTCACTATATTTCTGAAGACATTTCCACAAACTTGGGCGCTGCTCTTTTTGTTCCATTGATTTCCATTCATACGCATGCAAATGCATGAGATCAGAAACGCAAGCTCATGCCAATTTTTAAGTTCAAGTTTAGTAAGCTCTGATCTGCAAATTCGCATCGCGTAAAGACATATGACCATATAAAAAAAAAAAAATCTATAATTCATGTCAATATTTCATAGCAGAATTATAACGCAAATGTTAAAGCTGCAGCGTTGCAGTAAAGTTGAGTAATATTTTTACAGTTTGGATCTATTATTACTTTAAAAAGACGCACTTTCCATAGATTTCTCTACTGCTCAAAGTCTAGTCTGCCCATCTGTATAGCTAAGTCTACAGTACAAAGACACACAAATCGATAAGGCTAGTATTTTCTGACATCAATGAACCAAGATACTAACATTACTGTATATAATCGGCTAATTCTGTCACTGTATAATTCTGTTTTAGGCCCCACAGGAAACTTTACAAACATGAAAGCTTACTCATACTGAACAAAGGGTGAAAAGGCCAAGCGCTGAATATAATTACAGTTACTGAGTAACATTTTGTTGACAAACTGAAAAATGCATTATAACACAGATTCTGTCGGAATGCTGAGCTGTTTCTCTCTTTAATACGCTATTAGTCATATGGTGAGGCCATATTCTTTGTTACCAGTACCCCAATCTGCGATAGACTCGGTGCAATTAAACAGGGAGGGGGTAATCTCATCTCTTAACATGACAGAACTATTTCCTGTCTCTCTGATAACATTTGATAACTTAACCAGGCTCTTCCTGTCAGCCAAGTCTCATAACTCTCAGCTGCCCTCTTCACTCTCTCACCTTTTCCACTCAGCAGTTTCATCTCACTCAGACCTAATGTGACACAAAACCTGTTTGTCTTCTGCTCTGTTGGTGACATGCTGACAGTGAATGAGTTCTCTCTGCGTTTTCTCTTCTTTATGGATGAAAAACCTGTATGAATCTCAAAATATACATATATATCTATGCTGTCTACACCAAGAACATAAACTACATTACACTATATTACATTGTATTTGTGGCAAAATAATAAGTAAACCTCAAGTTATTGGGATAAACAGGACTGTTAAAACAAAAAATGAAAACTAAATATTGACTCATTCCTAACCCATATTAGGTTGTGACAGTATGTTGAGGATTCTCATTCACCAAAACGATAACAAATAAGCATTGGAAATGTTTTAATGTACTGTAACAGGTAGTCTCTTATCAGATCAGGCCAAAAGGACAGAATAAAAGCCTGTTCTGTGATTTGTCTCTTCAGAACATTACGTATAAAAAAGCAGAGGGACTGAATGAAAATGCAAATTCACTCTTTTTAACAGTAGGTGGCGCTAACAGAAAATCAGAAATACCCCATTTACCCTGGTAAACAAAGTGATGCTCAACTTTCGGTGTAGGATACTCGCTTGATAAGAGCTTTCAATTCATTCTCTATACGCTGTTGCAATGCAGTGTTTTTGTGAGCACCACCAAGTTGTAGTTTTTCTGTAAGAGCAGCTTTGGGAATGTGATCAAAAACGCAATGATTGGCCTGATTTCTTTGTGGTGCAATAAAAAAAAAGAAAAAAAAAGTGTGTTTTTGCTCCAAATTTATGCACTAGATATATTTGTCTTTTTTGTGAACAGGCCTTAAAACTTTGATTAAAAACATGCACATAATATTTCAGTCTATTCTTTACAATAAGGTGTATACAACACTGTGGGGAAAAGGACAGCCCAGACACTGAGCTAAATATCTTCTCCTGTGTTCTGAAGTAAAATAACAATCATACAGGTTTTGAAAAACTTGAGGCTGAGCAAACGATGCCAGAATGTTCATTTTTGGGTCAACTATCGCTACAGTCACAAGTGTAGCTGTTAGTGTTTGAGGTTCAGTGGGTCTGGCTTTGCCTTCAGGGGCGTTGTGTGCTGCTCTTTTTGAGACCAAACCATGTCGGCAGCACAGAGCGCCAGAGGTCATGACAGCAGTCACCACACTGGAGTCATTCTGCTCATTCTGGACACGCTTGTGTATGTGTGTCTGTAGATGTGTGTAAATAATCAGGAACTGTATGTATATTTAATGTTTTAAATAAGAGGCATCATGTGCACATACAACTCATACACACAACACCATCAAAAATGTATAGTCAAAAGGTATATATGTATTTTACATGCATATTTTTAAGAGCTTGTTGACTTGGATCTTCATAGGCTCACCTGCCATAACCTTTTGGACATTAAGATTTATTAATACTAGGCTATGTACTTCAGGGGTAGATATGGAAATCGAAACAAAATTGTTACTGTATTAAAATGTAAATAATTTTTATTTTAAATTAAATTACATTTGATTGAAGTCACTTATGGTTACCAAATCTGAATTTATTTTACCAAAAAAAGTTATTAATTAAGTAAATATTAGTAGAATATTATTAATATTAATATAATATAATTCTAATATGCTGATTTGGTGCTCAACAAACAAAAAATGTTAAATCTTATCAATAAAAAAAAATAAATAGTTGAGCTGTTTTCTATTTCTGTGGACCGTGCTACTTTTTCAGGATTCTCTGATGAATAAAAAGTTGAAAAGAACAGAATTTATTTTTTTTGCCATTAAAAAAAATTTTTTTATTAATACATAATTGCTAAATAAAAATATGTATTACTGTCAAAAACAAAGAAGCTTAAACTTACAATTTCTGCTAATTTTTCCAGACACCGGTTTTGTATACTGGTATGCACAAACTGTATCTGTTGTCATACATGCAGTATGTATGACTGTTTACATTTTCAAGAGCCAATTAGATAATAGAAACCAACATCTACAGCCACGTCCCAGAAACAACTTGATTATATGCCATGCACTTTGCATCCAAACAGTT
The DNA here is from genome assembly GCA_032361165.1 of Enteromius paludinosus. Taxonomy (NCBI): domain Eukaryota; kingdom Metazoa; phylum Chordata; class Actinopteri; order Cypriniformes; family Cyprinidae; genus Enteromius; species Enteromius paludinosus. The sequence goes on along the minus strand of JAUMHQ010000025.1, from coordinate 1,494,488 downwards.
TATAAAATTTTCATTACTGCTATTTGTTGTATTAATGTAACATATTTTCTAAGTTAGCTGTGATAACTGCCAATATTTGAGTAGGAATTGAGCTTGTTCAAGCACACCCAAAGACAAGCCATCAACACAAACCAAACCGATCCAGCAGGAGTGTACTCAGCTGCAAGCAATTTGAGCTCAGATCGGATGAGGAGTCATGGGATTTAGTATTATTCCAATTACTGGGTCATTGTGTGTGTGTGTGTGCCTAACATCTGTACTTGAACCCCTGCTGTGACTGGGAGGCTTTCTGCCAATATGTTCCATTAAGACTAACAGTAACGATTAATCGCTGCTGATGTCTTTTATCACATACTGAGTCAGATCATCATAACTACATGTGTAATGTCTTAAAAACTGCAACGACCCCCCCATGATGTTATTGGAGTGTCAGAACACCCAGTTAAAAATCCAAAACAACATCAAGGCTGTTGTGACAGAGTAAACAAGTATTCTCAAATAACCTGTAAAAAAGGATACAGGCTAAAATATTAAACTGAAAACATCATATTTCAAATCCAGTACTGGAAAAACACAATCTGCAGGCACACGCTGTATATATTACATTTACATGTGTGTGTTTACAGCACAGTATTTCCCAGTATACACACCCGCATCTGTTCCCAAAGGGCCTGCTCTTATCACAGGCAATTTGTCTCTTTCTGTGGGCAAATCTGTGAAAGAACACATGGAGCTGCAAATCTATTAATATAATTATCTTTTAATAAAATAAAATCTATTAAAACCCTGCACTGAACCCAACACTGCAAAAATGATAATAAATTGTATTTTTAGCTTTCCAGTAAAAATATATAAATATTATAAAGACTTGGTTTCCCACCGCCAATTGTTTTTTAATTGTTTTTTGTTAAATCTTGTTTAAAACAATATTTGAGACAAAAACTATTTCTATTTAAAAAAATACTATTTCAAGACATAATCTCCAAAAAAAACCCTAATACGGCTTTGATACTGCAGTTAATTTCTTAACTCTTTTACTTGAAAATGACCCCCAAAAAATACATACATCTAGTTAAAAAGTCTATAATGAAGATGTATGGGGATGAAAGTTTTTTTTATTTTTTTTATTTTTTAAAACTTAAATTTGAAAAACTACAGATGCGATTGAACCCTCTGCGTTGACAGAACAACATCTGTATGGACAGACTTTTTTCCCTCAAGATCTTGCATGAGATTATTTGCTCTTTATGTACCCTCGAACCTTTTAACCGATGCAAATGTGAATGAAAAACAAAAGTCTTGTTTTTTGTCAGCTGTCTATAGTGGTTTACCAAAGTGTGGAAATGACAGTGTTGATTGGTTGATGGCACCACAAGAATGCACGCATAATCAAATCCTCCACTAACAACTATCTTGAGCTTTTGCTGTCAAAGGCAGCAGACAGAAAACATAATTTCAGGCTTTTAAGGGCACATATGAAAATAAAATGTTGCTTCTACAAAAGAAAAAGAAAAAAGTCAGAATGGCTTGGAAGGTGTAGTTCTGCCTAATTGGGCCATGCTAACCAGCCAAACACTGACCCTTAGGAGTGAGTCAGCATGACCTCCTGCCACCACAGATGACCTCCCTGTCCTATCTTTGTGACGCAAATACTAAGAACCTGCTCAGGAAACTCTATAAATGTGGGTCTGTAAAAATAGTGTGTCTGTGCATTTGATGACTTTGCTTTTTCGAACTTAGCCATTAGGAATGTGGATGTTAGCGCATTAAACAATCAAATCAAATATTGCAAATATTTTCAAATGCTACACTTAAATTTAGTTTACTTACCACTAGAACTATACACTTCTCACTTTTACAAAATGTATTCAGATACACATGCACAGTCCACATGACCGAAACAATACAGCTGTTACTTTAATGACCTAAGCATATCTATATTGCGAGCGAAACCATGTTAGTGAAACAAACACTTGTTCAAAGTATAAAATTGAGTTTTATATAAAAACCATTTGGAGCCTTTTCATCTACTCCTGTCAATCATGGCATAAAATATTTCTCTTTGAAATAAATGCTGTTGTTTGAACTTTCTATTGATCAAAAAAAAATCATGGTTCATGGTTCCCACAAAATATTAAGTAGAATTTTTTTTTTCAACATATAATGAAAAGAAATGTTGCTCGAGCACAAAATCAGCATATTGGAATGATTTCTGAAGGATAATGTGACACTAAAGTCTGGTATGATGACTGTTAAAGGGATAGTTCACCCAAAAATGAAAATTTGATGTTTATTAGCTTACCCCCATGGCATCCAAGATGTAGGTGAC
>JAUMHQ010000025.1:1473350-1489790 GCA_032361165.1 Enteromius paludinosus | reverse complement strand
CCCTGAAAATAATTGCACACCTCAGAACGTTCGTCAGCCAATCAGATTCAAGCATTCAACGGCCCCGTAGTATAATAGATCATAATTTGGACAAACTTAAAGGAGATTTTCTCAATAAATTTGAATTCAAACTTTCAAATAGTTGCATCTCAGCCAAATACTGCCCAAACCTAACACACCATACATTAATGGAAAGCTTATTTATTTAGCTTTCAGGTGATCAATTAAATGTTGTGGTTCATGGTCACAAATATAAAAATGATAAATAAACACTAAATAATATTATAGTTATGGAAAAAGTTAAAACATCGGGCGTACGCTTCTACAATAACGATTCTGAGCTAAAGCAATATACTTATACACTTACAATATACACTTACATTCTAATCAGAAATCTTATAAGTTTGTACCAGAATGAGTGTAAAGTACAAGTGCGTTTAGATGTGAGAAAGTCTTACCAAAGCAGTACTCCGCTTTTGGCCTCTGTTTGGTGGCATCACTGACCTAAGACAAGAGTGGGGGCCTTGTAGCAGTTTTTGCAATGACGCAGAAATGATAGAAAGTGTGAAAACTGTTGTGTGTGTGAAAATGTGGCAGCTTACCTTGGATATGTAGGTGAGACTGAGGGAACCCACGTGTTTGGCACCTACAGGCAGGTTCTAGAAGAACAAAAACAACATTAGAGAGTGAAGCAGAACTGCATTACCCAGTATTCACTTGGATTTTAGACAGATCATACCTGTGGGTTATCCATGTACCAGACCAGACTACCCTCCTGCGTGTCCAGGATGAAATAGCGCCGCAGGAACTTGCCGCTGTTCTCCAATTCTTCGATATCTAGGAAACCGCAGATGCGGTTCTGCCGGTCCACGTAAGGCATGTCCCCCTCTCTTCACACTACTCATTCCCCCCTCTCTCTGATATCAGTAACTGCTCAAGACGGAGATGGAGATGGGAAGGGAGGAGCATGGGATAGGATACAAAGATTGGAAAGAGAGAGAGGTTAGTCAGACTAACAGTTAATGAGCTGATGCACTTATGCGGTTTTAAAAATCCCCCTTCCTTCCTCGATGACCTCTCTGTCTTCCTTTCTCTCCCTTTCTTGGGCTTTCAGCTGAAAAATATTTTCTTTCTCTGATGTGTCAAAGTATTTTGCACAGGATATGAATCACAGAGCTGCTTTGGACAAGACCATAGATTTTTTATTATCATATAAGAGAGCTTTGAAAGTAGAAAAGAATAGTAAAAGAATAAGAAAATTCGATTTTGAAAAAAAAAAAAAAAAAAACTACTTTCAATTAAGAGAAATAAAATTATATTATAATATATTCAACAGAATTGATTTTGTCCTCAATTAATTATTGCTAATTTGCTATATTAGCAAAAAATAAAAAAAAATAGGAAATTAATACTTTTATTCAGCAAGGATGTATTAAATTGATCAATAAAACTTGTACATTGTTACAAAAAAGACAATAAAATAGAAAACAGGCATTTTAAAAATCACAATATAACTCTTTTATTGGTCTGGTCAAATTTAGTGTACTTAACTATTTTAGAAATGTGCCGTCTTAAGCTGTCTTACATAATATATTCAATATAAAATTCTGACAAAATGTGAATGTGGCACATAATGTGTGGCAAAACCAAGAATAAATCCACCATTCTCCTCTAGTATTCTGAGGGCAGGGGCATTAATGGCATGAGTGTAAGTCATAAACAGACAAAGGCTGTGAAGGAAGACAAGGCCTGCTGTGTCATCGCCCTGCAGAGGCAACAATGACCATGAGTCACTTGATCAATTAGCATGGAGCGCTGTTCGGCCCCACCCTTGGTTCCAGAGAATCAGCCTTGTGTTCTGGAATGCTCATAGGTTCTAGAAAAGCCCTGTTCTTCTAGGTCTAACAGTATGCAGGCCTTTACTGTCAAAAGCAAAACATGACGTATACAGCATTTGGGTCTGAACAAAAGCACACAGATATCTCATTCTGAGCTGTTGATCTGCTGATGTGCTTCTTATCAGAGCCGACAAAGCAGGGAAACAGCTGTAGAGGATTCGGATCCCTTATTCTCTCTCTCCTCCTGATTTTCATTTTACATTTCAGATAGTCTCCAAGACAGGTCTGGTCACGTTCTAAACAGGATTCATTTTGTTTTAGACTAGACCAACCACATTAACACAGACACACACACACACACAATGAATTTAAGAGGCCAAACTCCTTATCTCTGGATCTTAGACGCGCGCACGTGTGTGTGTGTGTGTGTGTGTGTGTGTAAGAAGGTTAGAATTACATGTTGAACTTAATTTGTTTATGTTATTTGTTGTACTTTAACACACACACACACACACACACACACACAAGAAGACACTTACTACACAAGTTTAGGTTGGTTTGCATGCACATATCCTTCTTTGAATCCCTGATTAGAAAACAAATCTGCCATTTCACTGACAAAGATGAACATCATAGATAAGGCACATGAAACATCTCTTAACCCAGACAGTGTGTTTGCATGTGCACAGCACAAGATGTTCTTTCTGCACCTTATTCACTCATATTATTACAAACCAAAGGTTGGCATATTTGTGCAGCATTTCAGGCAAAACAGACAAGAGCACACACCTCACACATTTGAATCATGCAAGTTTGTCAGAAGGGTTGCACCAAGCTCTTGCCCTTAAGCGGTTTCAGCAATTGTAAACATGCACATAGACACGTTAAGGTTATTACAGTTTTGTTGTTTGTTTTAAAGGGTTAGTTATGTCATCAGTTACCTTCACAATTCCCTGCCATTACAAACTTGAAGACTTAAAATAAAAATACAACAAAACAAAACAATAATTTCCTGTCCAATTTTTAGTTATGTCCCTCCCACCAAAGAGATCATAAAAACTATATTTAGAAGACATGGATGAATAAACAGCTTAAATGCTGTTAGAAATTTTTGAAGCTTCAAAAATCATAGTGCAACAGACTTCAGACACCTCACAGGTTATATTAAAATACCTTCATTTTTGTTTTGTGGACAAAATAAACATGTTATGGGTTTGCATCGACATGGAGATGAGTAACTAATAACACATTTTTGTGTGAACTATGCATTCAGCCATTTCGATTTAGTTTAATTTACAGTTTAGTTTTATATGGCTATATTTCAATTTTATTAAGTTTTAGCTGTACCAATTATCTTTAGGGAATCAGGAACTAGCATTTGCTAAAAAAAAAAAAAAAAAAGCTAAAATCTCAAAGTTTCTAACAAGCTTTGCTCCATTTTGAGTTGTCAAGTTGCTTCCATTAATAAGCATTAATCTCAGTTTATGAAGATATATTTTAAATTCACAGTATAAACCTATATAATACCAACACAATCATCCCAGCGTGTGAAGACTGTGCATCTGTAAACAAATCTGTTCCATCTGTATTAAACGATATCTCAAGGACATTCACTTGACAAATAATGGTCTCTCCCACTGGCTTTCCTTGATTTCTCGGTTTATCATAACTAACCTTTGGATAAAAATTGTAGTCTAAACAAAAGTTGACTAGAGTAAGGTGGTAAAAAAAAAAACATGTCGAAATGTAAGAATGCTTCTCTGGAATGTAAAATTAATGCATTAAGCAAACAGCTGTGCATGTCCACTAAAACATGCAAGAACACCTGAAAACAGGGTCATGGAAAGTGCAGTAAAAGATCTTGGTGAATGTGGTCAACTATTGTCTGTCAACCAAAGCCAAATGTACTCGTCATGCCCATTTACAAACACATCAACAAAAGTGATGCCCTCAAACACAATGACCATCTGTTACATAACATTTCAACATATTTTAGGTCAGGTGAACATTGTTTGGCCTCAGCCAAACAGAGTAAGCTTATGATAATACAAAATCATAACTCAGTACAACATCAGAGATGTTGCCACAGCCGTTGCTTTAAACGGTTGAAGTCTCATACCCTATTCCCATAACATTTCCAGTGGTTTGTGGTCACTTATTATCTAAAAATAATATATTGGGGTACCGTTCTCTTTTATATCCAAACATTTTTATCTTACGTGCACATACGCAAGCCAGAATTAGCTTTACTTTTACCAAGATTAACATGACTGCCATCTTTAAAGGATAAAGTAAATGCAAAACTATTCTTACATTGGTAAAATTTTAAAATCCTGATTAAATAAAATCGAATTAAGACCGAGATAAGAACGAAAACTGACTCAAATCTTTCCTTGCTTAAAGAAATCGACATTTACGTTGTCATGTTAGTCATATTATTATAATGGCGATGGAGGCTACAATCTAGCACTATATGATAAATATGATCCTTACTAGATTATCTATGTTTGATCAACAGTGTTATAGCATTACAATGATGATGTGTCTAAAATCCACGTCTGTCAGTTAGCAACAGCGCGGAAAAGCCCAACCTCGCCCCGTCTCCATTTAATCCAGCCGTGAATCTACAGCAGGATCCGTGTTTACACTTTAACATAGCTCCCTATCCATAAACGCTTTTACACTGAGAAAGATGTACCAAAAAAGGTAATTTCTCAAACTACTCACTCGGTTTATTATCGCTGAAGTGGTTCGGTTCAGCCCATCTCCTGCTCGTGTCCCCGTTCACAAACTTCACGAGTGTTTTTCCTGCAGGAGCGGAAGTGGCTGTATACGTCACTGCGTCAGGTTAAATGTGTCTGATTTTTTTTTCTTTCTCTCGTTTTAATTTTTTTCATACAGGCACTTGTAAATTATTAATATTATTATTAATTGTTGTTGTGTATATTTTTTATAGGGAATATAGGAATAATGAGTAGACTTAAAAATTAATACATGAAACAAAACTATAATATATATAGATATGTGTGTGTGTTTGTTGCTAACTACTGTAATTGTAGGCTATGTGGATTTCTCATGATATCTCAATGTTTCATCAGCAAGATAAAAATAAAGAAAAGCATTGTTTATTTCATGATGTGTAACTATATGTCAGCTATTAAATCAAAGGTACTGTTAATTTTTTATTTATTGATTTTTTTTTTTTTGCAATCTCTAAAGCTAAATTCATTTTACATTTGTTTCTGATTCTGATAAAAACAGTAATATTTAACTCAATCCTCTCTTTTAGTTCCTCGCCCTGAGTTTGGAGAACAGCTGTATGGTCCTGGACTGTTTTCCAGTCCAAACTACCCAAACTATTATCATGACAATGCCTACTGTGTGTGGTACCTCTCTGCTCAACAAGGACAGAGGATCTTCCTGACATTTGCTGATGTGCAGTAAGTGACAGATCAGTGGTGACTGGGGGAATGCCTGTGGAATCATGTTCGCTATTTGAAAAGCTGATGAAAACATCATATATTTAATAATCCAGTTTAACTAATTTAACTTAATTTAATTTAATTTGATATAATTTATTTTTAAAATATATTATTTCATTTAACTACAAAAATGATTGCTAGAAAGTGCTTTATTTTGATTATTAAGGATTTTTTTTGTAGTTTATTTATGCAGTACCACTAATATACCTGCAGGTGGAACCAATTACAAATAATGTTTTCTGGATCAGATATCATTCTGCCTGTTTCTTTCAGACTGGAGCGCTGCTGTAACTGTGACTACATCACAGTATATGACGGCTCTTCCACTGGTCACTCACAGCTGGGAAAGGTCTGCTTCAATGACACCACACACCAGGTGTTTCACTCTTCTTCAAGATACTTGACTGTTGTCTTCAGAAGCGACTACTCTGGTGTCAGCCACGGTTTCAAGGCCCTTTTCACAAGTTCTCTTACTGAGGATAAAGGTAATGCCCTGTGGATGAAGTTCTATGCAGAATACCTGTCACATGTATCCCAGACAGCAAGCAGTGTTGGGTCAACAACACTATGTTGCTGTCTGGGACTTCATCCCTCCTCTGACCATATAAGATTTTTCTCATGAATAATTTATAAAGTATTTTAAAAGCAAAGACACACAAGCATTTAAATGCACATTTTTGTCTTGTTTTCTTAATTGTAAATTAAAACATTAAAATTAGATGAAATTATGAGATTCTTGTATTGCAGGTCGTGTGGACTGTTCTTCAGACAACATGGTCATTGTCATTCAGAGGTCTTACCTGAACTCACTCGGGTTGAATGCAAATGACCTTTATGTAGATGACCATCGTTGCAGACCAAATGTTAGCAGTACTGAAGTTAAGTTCAGCTTCCCTCTCGACACATGTGGGACCACCAAAAAGGTATGATCTATGCATGTGCCAGAACTGAAAATTAATGGAGCCGATGAGACATGAGACATAGAGCAGTCCGGTAAACAAGCAAGGGTCAGTCGATGGCCCTGTAATTCAACAGGGCAAAACAAAGAGAGATACACGAGCAATGGTCCAGGCAGGCAGGTTAATCTGATATACACAGGCGAGAATCAGAACACGGGCAAACAGACAAGGCAAAACTATGAGTAAACTTTGGCAACTAGAATTGGCTCGATAAAGTAGCTGTTACTAAAAGAGTGATACACACTAAAAAATACTCAGCAGTTTGAGAACAATTGTTAGGAGGCATGTTTACCACACAACGTCACTTACTTTTTGCCTCTCTTTTCTTTTAGATGATGAATGGTTATGTGTCCTACACCAACAATGTGCGGAGCTCTCAGTCTCAATCAGGTGAAATCACCCGTCAGTCACATTTCCTGTTAAATGTGGGCTGTCGAATGGAGCCGGATACCATGGTGCAGATATTCTACAAGGCCAGGGAGATCGGTTACGCCAACATCACAGGAACGGGCCGCTTCAATGCCAGCATAGCCTTCTACACCTCCAGCAGTTTCTATCAGCAAATTTATGACTCTCCATATGAAGTGAACCTGAATCAGTTTCTGTATGTTCAGGTCAAGCTAAACAGGCCTGACAACAGTCTGGATCTCTTCCTGGACACCTGTGTAGCGTCTCCAAATCCTAATGACTTCAAAGACCGCTCCTATGACCTGCTGCGTAATGGGTGAGAACTTTTTATTCTTATATGTGACTCCAACATTACATCAGTGACAGTAAAATAATTTATGATCATAGGCAGCATTAGTAAGAATTATGTTATTCATACTCGTTAGCATTAATATTTTGGGTGTATCCATATAGTTTTTTACTTCTTTGGTCTTTTGCAGGTGTCCCAGAGACAACACATATTATTCCTACACCAGCGGTCAGCACTATTACGCTCAGTTCAGATTCCAGGCTTTTAAGTTCCTCCGGACTCATGCCTATGTGTACCTGCAGTGTAAGGTGATCATCTGCCCCGATAACGATTACAACTCTCGTTGCCGCCAAGGTTGCCGCTACCGTCGCAAGAGATCTCTTGACAGCACCTTCCACACCAATACCGTGACGCTGGGGCCAATCAAACTTAAAGGTCAGAGGCCATTAATACATATAATTTATATTGAATTTACCTGTGAGTTTTTCCTAATGACTGTCCATTCATTTCTTTATCTGTCAAGGACTAGGACATGGAGTGATCAATTCGGAGAAGTCGAAGGAATGAACTGGAATAGAAGAAATGACACAATCATCTTCTTAAATATCACCTTAATCATTACTAATCTTTATTAACCACTCAGCAAATTAATAAAAACACAAATTGTATTTACAATTTGCAATTCAATAAAGCATTTTTAAACAGCAGTTCTGAGTGTCTGCAATTGTGTTTATATTGCCATTATTGATTGAATCAACACAATGCACGGTACAAAATACACTGGCATAATGTTAATTAATTCATTTGTATATTTTTGGAGGGAATAAAGGTAACAGGTTTAGAGATTATACACTTTTAACTAGGGCTGTGCAATTAATCACATGCGATTCTCATGCACATCTCGTCAGTAAAGCTGGGTCCTTGATTAGCAGTTAATCTCCAATACATGATTTCAGAATCAGAATTTGTTACACAGGGCCTAATTCACTCACAAGCTAGGCAATATCGCGTTCATTATCACAGTGATTAATTATAAAGTCAGGAAAGAAATCACTATTATATTAGATCTATGATTAAAAATGGAAAAAAATCCCATAGGCTCCCATTCACGGAATGTTTAGATGAGCCAAGACTCTGCCAGCTGTCAAAATTCAAATCTAAACACACTGCAGTCATGCTAGCAACTTGCTAATCATGCTAACAACATGCTAGCAACATGCTAATCATGCTAGTAGAAACATGTTAGCAACATGCTAGTAACTTACTAATCATGCTAACAACATGCTAGCAACATGCTGGTAACATGCTAATCATGCTGGGAACATGCTGGCAACATGCTAATGTTCAGCCTCGGCTTTCTCAAGCCAACTTAAAAGTTTGTTATCTAGTTTTAATGTGTCCTTGTTACAGTGTAATGATATATTTAAGAATACTGAATTTATTAACTACATTGTACTTAATATATGGTTAGGGTTTGTTGTAGGGTTTTATTGTTATTATGATAGTAGCCTACATAACAAGGACACCTTAAAGTACTGATCCCCTTTCCGTGTCACAGGGAGAGTGAAATCTGATGCGCTCGTTATTTCACAAGTTGGAATAGATGGGATTAAATTTTCTTTTACTGGGTTAATCTTTTTTACTTTTCCTGAGTTGGGACCCGATTATAGCACTTTAACACTGTTAGATTTCTCTGTATGGTTATAATGTCTCGCCATATGTATTAGATTTCTCTAATACATAAAATAAGTAAGCTTGATCAGTCCAGGGGAAAAGAGTTTATTCAAGAAAAGTAGTGTAGCAAAGCAGTCTTCTGTTTCTTAACCCAAAGTACAGTTTGTGTGACCAGACCTTATAGCTGAAAACAGACGGTGTCAGGACCTCCTACCTACGCAGGCATTGTATGGCCATTTGGTTCACACCTTTACAGACCAAATGTTGAATAGTGGGGTGCAGTTGCAATGTAACACATCAGATGTTTATTCCGTCTGTCACGAACAGACAGAATGTAAACAAGAAACAAAGTGTTACATTACGCCCACCTCCGAAAAAATAAAGGCAAAACAGAAAGGCAAAACAGAAAGTACATAATGAGGGAAGGCGCCCTGGCGGCTGTCCAGGGCAGGGTCTCTTGTCCCTCACTGGCGACAGGTGCGAGGCCGAAGGTGAAGGCAGAGAGCCGAAAAGCCAGGCCGACAGCAAGGATCCGGAGGGCCAAGGTGGAGTAAATGGCGCCGGCGACCAATGCGGAAGAGGGGCTTCGGAAGGACGAGGGGGATCCGGAGCGAGAGAGGACCAAGGCGGAGGATGGACTCCGACTGACCAAGGCGAAGCCGGAGAGACGATCGAGCCTTGTGAACTGACGGGCACCGAAGGAGAGGAGGGTGCCCATGGCGAAGCCGACAGGTCGAAGGACCAAGGTGGAGTTCTGGCTTCGAAGGCTGTAGGAGGAGTCGGGGAGCGCCCTGAGCTAGATGGAACTGGAGGATGACAGTTCTGCGTGATAGACCCCGGCTGGATGGTTAGTTGTAGGTGAGTGGCAGGACTGTCATTCGACAGTGAGGCAGGAGGCAGGAGGCAGAAGTGGGTGGGAGGGATGGGATTTATTTTGCGGTATGCGCTCAGGTGAAGGCTCAGGCGGTGCGCGCTCGGAGGGGCGGGCTTGGCAGGGCGCTCAGGTGACGTGATCTCTGGCTCTGGTTGTGGCAGCGTGAATTCAGGCTTTGGCTGGCTGGGGCACAGTTGTGAGCATGGACTCTTCCACGACGGTCAAGGAGGAACCTCCCAGCCACAAAGCCCGGTCCATGAGCCGAACGAGAGAGCCCGGATCGTCGGCCACAGAAATCCGCTGGGACAGATCCCCATTCAGCCCCAGCCAAAACACAATTCGGAGTGTCTGCTCTCTCCAGGGGACAAGATGACAGCATTCTGCAAACTCCTCCACATATTCCTCGATGGGACGGCCATCATGGATACGGGTCTGGAGTAGCGCGTTCTCCATCTTATCGTTTTCGTCTTTCTTTTATTTTTTTTGGGTCAGGTCACGCTCTCGTGTTGGATTAGGCAGGCGAAGGCAGGACATGACAGGACAGGTAATTATTTGATGCAATGTAATCAAGACAACTTACAGGAAACAGGGCAGCAACATGAACTCAAAACAACATCAATAATCCGACAAAAGACAAGACAAACTGAACGGGCTTAACGCATGTCTCCTGCAGCAGACTGATGGTTTTTTGAAACAAAAAACTTTTTTACTTTTAAAAAGAGTCGAGTTATGGCTTCTTGTCTGACCTCTGACATAAGCTGCAAGCTGCATTTTTGTTCTTATGGTGAAATAGTAGTATCTATCTGTCTATCTATCTTTCTGTTTGCCCGCCTGAGAGGAGTACTAACATAGTCATGCTGTCCTCAGATTCATCAGAGAATATTATTACCTGGCAATGGAGAAATAAATACTGTTATCACTTTCCTGTCTGTTAGTAGCCAGTATTAAATTATTTTAAAACATGAACAAATCCTACACAAATAGAATTTAATTTATTTCTATTTAAATTGAATTTTCAGATGCTTTGACTAGACATTTAATCTTCTAAATAAGATTATTTTTTTATGGTTGAGATACGATAACTCACTGATTTTCTGATGTCTTTTTAATTTTTGTTTTCTATATTCATGTGAAGAACCATGTGGTGGCTACAGTATATGACAGGTTTGACGTGTGAATTATTCATTTCTCGATTTGATGTACTAATAATAAAACTTGATAAACATTTTTAATAAAAATTAATAAATCTTTATCAACCACCTACAAAATGTATCTAAATATAAACTGTATTTTTGCAATTCAGGAAAGCATTTCTAAACAGCTGTTCTTGTCAGTGGCATCTGCAGTTTACATTCATATACTTTTGCTGTTTGTCAGTATTTTAACAACTGCCAAATCATCAGTCGTGTCATGTCCTATATCCAACATGCAGAAGAAAAACAGCACTCAAATCACTCAACTATTTTATTGTGGACACCACATTTGAGTGAATCTTGTTATGTTTCTGTCACGCTCAGTGAAGACAGAACAACAAGATGTAAGCAAACAGGTGAGTTTTATTTTGTGCTCAAACAAAGTTCACTTCAGCAGGTTAATAAGGGTGATGGTAACTCAAACAGGTTCTCTGCTGGTAAGTATTTCAGGTTAGTATAATTCACAGGAGCGGAGTCAAGAGGCAGAATCAATCCACCTGTAAGTAAGAGGTAAGTATACTCAGTCTATTGATCACTTCGAACAGTCTTATCCAGGTTTCAGGAGTTCAGCAAATATGCCCAGGCAGGAGATCAAACAGGTGAGTGCAAGATCCAGGTGAGTAGAGCGATACAACCTTGAGCTCAGCCATCGAGTGAATGGCTGAGCGATCCTTTATGGAGGGTGACTGATTGTGATCAGGTGTTAGTAGTCTGGTGATTGGGAGCGGGTGACAGGTGTTGGTGATTGTGTGCTTTCTGTGGGCGCTGATCCAGGAACAGGTGAGTGTGACGATGTGACAGTTTGGCACCATATTACAGTTTTTCCCAATGGTTTACACACAATTACTTGTACTTGAGACACAATGTCTACAACTGATGCACCAACCCCCTGAACCAATTCTGCTGAACTAAAAGCACAATTCCTGCTTTACACTCAAATTGCAGGTTTAAAACACACTTTTTTCAAAACACTACACACATACTCTGCATTTGGCACAATTTTCATGAAGAAAATCTCTTTTTCACGAGGAACATTCATTCAAAATTGTAAAGTGACTTGCCCTACTTTGCATACTAACTCATCACCTGGGTAAACACTTGTCACATATAATTTAGAAATAGAGCTTTATAAAACATTTTTTAGTTGCTAATCTCCCTCCATATTCTTCAATCCTATTGAGAATATGTTTCCTGCCTGGAGATGGAAAGTTTATGACCGAAATCTACACACACGTATACCCCTCTCCCAGCTATGGAAGATGCATGTGGAGATGTAGCAGTTGATGCTTTTCATGGCTGGTTTCGCCATGCTAGGCGATATTTCCCCCGCTGCTAGGCCAGAGGAAACATTGCTTGTGATGTGGATGAGGTGCTGTGGCCAGACTGACACAGAAGAGAGGATGCAGCATAGCTGGGGGGGGGTTTTCTCCCTGTAAATGTATTCAGTAAATACTTCTGTTGATGGTATATGTATGTGCATATTGGTAAATGTATGTCCACATTATGTGCAACTTTGTGTTGGTTGGGATGAACACTCTATACATTGTTTTTGTGGGAAAAATACAGTAAAATATATTTGGTACCATGTATTTGTGTGTTTTGTATAAAAACAATTTTCTGAAATATTTTACAATGCACTTATGTAGGCCTATGTACTGTCTGAAGTAAGTGTAACACTGAACAAAAAAGGCTTTTTGTGGTCATTTTGTGGTGAAGAAGTGGTCATAGTGTTTTACATTCAGCACGTGAGTGATTTACTGGTTCTTATAGATGTCTATTCATTTGATGTGTCATTTGAAAACAAAATACCATTTTGAGAAGAAATTACATTGTTTTGAAAGTGATGAGACTTCCCTGATTATGTATGCAGCCTTTAAATGTGACCTCCGGAGGACGCAACCTTCCAAATGAGACACCGCTCCATTTCAGGTCTTGGAGTCTCTACTAATGAGCTGAATCAGGTGTGTTTGATTAAAGAGACATGGAAAACATGCAGTGTTGTGTGGAATCCAGGAATGTGGTTGGGAACCACTGTTGTAAGGTAATGGTAAAAACCTTCACTAATAGTCTGTGTTCAATACCATTAACACGGTCACTATCAAACTTTGTTTCAACACATGTACCAATACATTAATACATAGTAAAGAGTATGTAACACTTTATTTCAACAGTCCACTTTAGACATTTTACTAACTATAAGTAACTTTGCAACTACATGTCAACTAACAGTCACTTTAGTTTTAGTATTAGTAGACTGTATTAATGTCTTCTAACACTTTATTTTGATGGTTCCACAACATACAACATGACCATCTGAAACTTATGTCAACTTTTTCTTCTAACCAGTCTACTATGAGAGTTAGTAGGCATGTAGTTGCAAATTCATGAGAAATATTTGACATGTAGTTGACATGTAGTTACAAAGTTACTTATAATTTTATGTCTCAAGCGGACTATCAAAACAAAGGGAAACCAAGAGGAATAATAAGTGTTCAGCTGTATCGTTTCCACGATTATGTTGCTCTATAGTTTTTTCCCAGACTCCAGGATATTCATGTGTCATAAGGAAATCCTTCTTAGATTTTTTTCTTAGGTTTTGACTATATAAGAGATGACGGAAAAATTGAAGACAAACTTGATCAGAAGAAGATGGAAGCTCTAAATATTCTACTCTGTCTGCTTCTAACTGCCTTTCAGGGTAAGACTGTCTTTATTGTAGAAAACTAAACAACTTATGGAACAGCTGCTAGCTGTCATCATATCCTTTGCTAAAATGATTTCTCAGTTCAGAGGGATGCATTTGTAATCATAGATTAAAAAAAACCATTGCACATTCAGAAAGACAAGCATTACATTATATTATGTTGTGCCTATTTTATATTACAGCAAAAATCATTGGGTCACAGACAACAGGTAAATATCCTTCAAAATTATTCTGTGCAGAACATGGCTTTTTATGCATATTTTCACATAACATAGAAACATCATTTGATAAGACACTTCGTTTTTGTTATTTTAGGTGACTGGCTATATTCCACTGAAGGTACTTCAGGTATGAATGTTTGTCTTGTATTAAGAATAACTTTATACACTGATTATCTGGGTTCTTTGTTTTTCATGAAAATGTAAAATATTTTTATTCTCTTGTTTTTATCTCTTTATCTCTAAGAACCATGTGGTGGCTATATGACAAACTCGATGGGTGAATTGTTCAGCCCCCGATACCCTAATAACTACCCTAATAATGCACAATGTATATGGACCATCCATGGCACAGGGAACACAACCGTGTCACTGACCTTCACCGATGTAGAGTAGGTTCTTTCATTATACTGGTTTGGCACAAGTTCATTGGGGTTAAATTAGCAAAAAAAAATTAATGCTAAATGTTTACAAAAGGTTATTTATTTATTTTTATTTTATGAACACTTGATGTGTATTCTTTGATGAAATATTAGTATGGTTATACAAAAACATAAACTAATACATTTGTCTGTTTCTCCTTACTGCTTGCTAGTTTGGAAACATGCTGTGATTACATCAGAGTTTATGATGGCCCTTCTACCCTCCACCCCTTGCTGGGAGAAATACGGGATTACAGGAACCAGTCTTTCAATTCCAACTACACTGATCTTACTGTTCTTTTCTACAGTGATAGCAGTGTAACAAAAAGAGGATTTCAAGCAAACTGGGTCTTTGTAGGTAAGCAATTATAAGAAGTGAAAAAAACGTGAATCTCACATTACGAATTTCAACCTAGTTTGCTTTATACAAGTTTTCTAGTCATTTTGCAAGTATTATTTTAAGTGTAGTATCAAAGTTAGTGTAATTAGACATTAGAACTGCAAATATTTTCCCCTTAAAAACATTACAAAGAATTCCCATTCCCTCCCATAAAGACGTCCTACACATATAAAACCAAAGCCTTTCTCCAGTTTTCTGTTTCAAATCAGCTCTCATCATCAAGATATGACAAGCTGCATGACTCCTCATAGTTGTAAACACATGTATCAATGGCATTGTGGATAAATAAATAAACTAAAATAAACATGTATAATTAATTTCCCTTTTGAGGTTCCTGCAATGGTAACTGTGGCAGCTTTGTGGGAGATTGTGCATGTGACGAGGTCTGTTATATATATAGGGACTGTTGCCCTGACTATAACGGTGAGTTTCCCTTGATCCAACAAACACTTCAAAGTACAAACATAACTTTTCTGTTTTAAGCACAGGTCAACAAGATTGTCTAAAATGGTCCATACTGACAAGTTCTTTCTCATTTTACTCAGACTATTGCACAGTGTCTACAACATCAGGTACAGCTATCACATACCTGAAACTATACATACAGTTTATAATAATTTATTGTGAAGATACTTGCAATACTTGCTTCCACAACACTTTAATTGCCTTTTTTAATGATCATTTGAATGATTGCACAGAGGCTCCCTCAGATGACCCCTGCTACAACTACACTGCACTGGACGATCCTTGGAGAGCCACTGACTATTACAATGAATCAGTCTTAATGTGTGATCAGGATGTGAATTGGTTTGGTTGGTATCGTCTCTTCATTCATGGCCACAGTGTCAAGATGCCAGACACATGTGTTGATATGAACAAATGCGGCACTGATGCCCCACTGTGGTTAACCGGAGGACACCCAGAAGTTAAGGATGGAGTGGTCACCCGAAGTGTCTGTGGTCACTGGCTCAATAACTGCTGCTATTTCACTTCTACTCCGATTAGAGTGAAAGCCTGTCCAGGCAATTATTATGTCTATGAGTTTGTTAAAACAAGTGGCTGTTATTTTGCATACTGTGCAGGTAATCATGTTTACATGTAACCTTCATACACCTAAATTTGTTAGTCTCTTTATTAATTACTAGTCATTAAAACATTTCTTCCAGATGTGGGAAGCAGCAACACTACATATACAACTGTTGCTCCAGAGACCAACTCTTCTGGTATTATCCACACACAAGTGATATAACACATGAATTTAGAAATTGGTTGGCTGCATACTTGTATAATCCACATAACATACCTCAAATGTCTTAGCCTCTTGTCAAGGGAACCTTTACTTATTGATCAATAACAGTTTCCACATTATCTACTGTGCCAATTCTGCAAAATGTTTTTTTTTCAACATGCCTGGACAATGTTGATTGCATCTCATGAAATTTGGGAATCACAATTTCCAGTTCCTCACCCTGGGTGTGGAGGACACCTGTATGGTTCTGGGCTGTTTTCCAGTCCAAACTACCCCAACTATTACCATGACAATGCCTACTGTGTGTGGTATCTCTCTGCTCAGCAAGGACAGAGGATCTTCCTGACATTTGCTGATGTGCAGTAAGTTCTTTCACATGTGACTGATTTTGTGTGGAACTAGTTACAAGCAATCACTGATTAATAAAACCTTGTATTTATACCATATTCAACATGTAAAATTTAGCTAAATTTTATTTCAGTCTTTAATATATATAAAAAAAATTGTATATACAAAAATGCTCTAGAGGCAGTGTTACTATTGAGGGGTTTTTATGCAGTACCACGAATGACCTACAGGTGGAACCAATTATTTGCCTTGTGTAAATTAAAGGGACAGTTCACCCAAAAATGAAAATTTGATGTTTATTTACCTACCCCCATGGCATCCAAGATGTAGGTGACTTTTTTTCCTCAGCAGAACACAAACGAAGATTTTTAACTTTAACCGT
>JAUMHQ010000025.1:1436577-1469605 GCA_032361165.1 Enteromius paludinosus | reverse complement strand
ATTATTAGTATTCTACAACTATGTCTCTCTTTGTCCCCACTGTGCAGGAGCATAGGACAGTGACATGCTTTCACAGAAAGTATGAGAAGACAAAGGCAACAGTGATTTGATCATCTGATTTGTATCATTAATCATATAACTTTATCTTTCCTAATAATGTATTTTTCTTGAATTCATTAAAGCAATCCTTCTCCAAATGCACTGCTTTGTCAAAGCGTATTAAACACAGTATAAAGTTATTTTTATTTTGCTTTTATTTAAACAAACAAGTCACTTATAAATAGTCCAAATTATATATTATTATAAATCAACAAAAAACATGTTGCATTATTTTAGGAAAAATGGTATAATTGCCTTATAAGCTATAACCTACATTAATACAGCCTTTTCTGTTTTGAGAATTAAGTGACAAAACAAGCATAACATTTAAGTGCACATCGCATAAGTCAGGTTTTATTGACATTCAACATCAAATCCACCGAAAAACATGTTATACAATACTTATCTGATCATTTAGTTTATTATGCAGACAGGCATATGAAATGTTTAAATAGTAGCACCACAGACGCTTCCAAAAACATTACAAATAACATCTACAGCATGGCACTGGTGGTAGCGATGAAGGGAAAATGATAGAGCGAGACCAGTGTGCTTACACTGTTCATCAACACTGCTTTACAAACCCAGAGTGTACAGCCATGTGCGATGGTGCTAATTAAAGAGAAGACCTCAGGCCACTACCGTAAATTTGGACAACAATCCTAAAGGACACTATATCTTACTGCTAAACAGTGCTAGAAATGTTCATTTCTTCAATCACAAACTTGCTGATTTAAGTTAGGTTTAAATAACGCAGCTCTCTGAACCAAGAAACAAGTAATAATTTGCTATAATTTTTATTAAAAAAAATAAAATAAAATATTAAAATGTGGCAATGTCATTAAACTACATCTAAATCCAAAATGTAAGAATAGCCATAACATTTACTTTCATGTCACTGAATTTGAAAAGTAAAAAATAAGAATACAAAATTTGCAAGTGTCAACTTTCAGAAAATAACTAGGCACTGATTACTGAACTCTGGCACTTATACGAGAGAGTTGAGGCAAAATCTTAAAAATGAGAGAATATTCTCAAGACCTCGAACTGGATTAATCAGGATGATAGTTTTTAATGTGAGGACACCATTTTCATTCTAACCTTTTTAAATACCAAAAAATGTACACTCTGAATGTGGATTACTGACTTCAGCATAACATACCAATAACATGTCAAATACAGTAATTACAAAGGAGGGATTTTGTCTTTGGAATGTTCCAGATACTAGAATTGTATTATGTAAAACAGCCCGAAGAAGAGGCCAGAATGACCCACGTGTCCTTATTTGTGCTGGCCTCTCGCAAAGTGACAGGCAAAATCATAGCTGTTTCTGCACCTGTGTCCGCATATGTTACACTGGAAAGGGTTCTCATAACCATGGCAGCCCATGTGGATGGTGTAGAGGATGTTGTCAGGGAAATATATGTGACAATGGGGGCAGTGATGGAGCATCTGGGGGTCCTGTACTGGGGTGGGCGTCCCTGGCTGACTGTTGGTACCGCTCGGAGTGCTGGTTCTCTCACTGCAGGGTCCAACTCCTGGGCTACAGCCGCTGTGGCCAGCCGGTCTGGGCTCGGGGGTGATTGGAGAAGAAGCATGAGCCGCGCTGACAGAGACGGCAGCAGGTGCCATCACAGGCTGTTGGACGAGGAATGTGGGTTTTTCGTCGGGCAGAGATTCCGCTCCGGGAGATACGGGTGCACCTTGGGGTTCGGGCGGGATGCTGGCAAGCTGACCGGCCAAAGTCGAAAGCTGGTTTAGCGGGTTGTCCAATGCCATGTCTTGCTCCTCTCTGGAGCCACCTCCAATCGCTCCACCAGCCTGTGCATCCTTTCCTAGACCGTTATAGGCCTCCTGATGCAGGTGAGCATGAGGAGGGAGATCGTGGGAGAAGTCACCCAAGTGGTGCTGCTCCGAGCTGGGCTTTTGCAATACCATGGATGGGGGGCTGAGGTTGATGAGAAGCCGGCGGCCATAACTAAGCGAGTTTCCTCTCTTCTGCAGGACACTGAGCATCTTTCGGTGAGAGAGAGCAGAGCGGGCCCCCTTCATGGGAAGGAGTTTGTGTCTGCGGCGCCGGTGATGAGAAAGATTGCTGCGATCGCTGCAGCGGAAGGAGCATAGCTCACACTTGTAAGGTTTCTCACCTGTGTGAGAGCGCATGTGCGCCTCCAGGTGGCGTTCGTACGCTGAGGCAAAAGGACATAGGTGGCATCTATGGGGTTTTTCACCTGAAGGAGGAGATTGAGAACATCTTATCTAACTTATTTAAAAGAACAAATACGATTTAAGATCAGTTTTCAGTCTTACCTGTATGGATGCGAATGTGCTCAATCAGCCGTGCAGTGCCTCTGGTGGCATAGTTGCAATAACGGCACTTGAGTTTACCATCATATGTTCTCTCAAAGCCATCCACCAACATCCCTGAACTATCTTCTAAGGAAATGTCCACAGCTGGGTGCTCCAGGCCATTCTGACCAAGTTCTGTAAAGTACAAAATACATAAATAAACTAATATTAAGATATGGGACACCTCAAGATATGATATTGTTTTAATAGAAATTAACCAATTTTGCGTTCACCACACTTTAATCTTTTTTAGAGGCACAAATCCATGTTGTGAAAACTAATATTAAATGTTTAATAAATTATTTCAAATCCTATTATTTAATAAAAAATATTATTTGACATACAGTCCTCAAATTCTCAACTAAAAACATGCAATGTGATTATTTTGACAAATCTGTTAAACTAATTAAAAAATGTATACATTTATTAATTTATACAATAAATAATTAGCTATCAATAACTACATTTTTAATTAAAACTGGAATTACTACTAAAGCAAAAATGAAGGTATGCAGATACATGTTTTAACATTTTGACCAGTCAAAAACATGGAAGGCTCTCTAAGCAATACCTCCTTGGAGATCATCGCTGTCTTTCACTCCGATGACAGAGCCTGATATCATGTTGACATGTTGGGTCTGTTGACTCAGGTACTCCTGAAAGTCCTTCACAAAATCCAGAGGTTCTGGCTTCTCCTCGCCCATTGAAATATCTACACCGTCGTCCTCTGCGGTCTTAAACGGGACCAAACAGGCTGTAACGTTCAATAAAATTCAACGACAATATCATATAAATGTGACTGAATGACAAGATACGTAAAAATTCCTTTGAGCGTCAAAGAGCAACAAAATAAAACTTTACAAGCAATCCTTAAAGCGTGAACCCTGTCGATTTGTCTACAATAACATGAACCTACAGGCCCACGGGTGCAGTAAACAACATCTTCAACTTATAAGTTATACTGGAACTTGTGACGGTTGTAAGAATTATCAGTTGTATTAGTCTGGTTGTTATCCAGTTGACAAGGTAACAGGCGTTGCTAAGATAGCGAGTTAACGTTGACGTTACTACGCGTTCTCAACCAAAAGGCTATCATTAAAACAACATTTGACAAAGAGTTACCTTTTCAAGAGCGTCAGAGAAATTAAAACCACACTCGGTTGTTCGGATGTTCAGACTGACGACCCGTCCTTTGACGAGATATTAGAAAAATCGGACAGAAAAAATATCCATGGTTTTGACGGGCAGCTAACGTCAGCGAGTTAGCACGACTGATTCAGTTAAAAACAGATATTAAACGAGCTTTACATTTGACCGACAGTTGGCTCGACGTATTAGAAACATACTCCGTGTGTCATTTAGGACTGTGTCATTGGCAAACAAAGAGTAAAACCCGACTTTTGGCGGATAAAAATAATGTTCCGCGACATCAAAACAAAAGAAAACGCAGGGGTGAAAGTTCAAACAGGCGGTGCGCCGCTAAAATGATTCCGACTTCGTTGTGATTGTTGAACATTTAGTTCCTGTATGTCACTGTGAGTTGATCCGCAGAGCAAACCAGACTTTTTATATTTTTTAAAGTTTAGTTTTATTTAATAAATTTCCATATTTTGATGTACGATTTTTAAATGCTGTCTTTTTGCAAACAAATTAAGTGTTTTGTTATATTGTTTTAACTGGCACTAATTAGGCTATACGCATAGGCTTTACATTTACATTTAATATTCCTTTATTTTAAATAACAAAAGCCATGTTTCGAATTCAAATTAAAATCCTTCTGGAAAGGACACAATTTAGGGGGGAAACTAAGTATATATAGTGCTGCTTAACTTGATTTTCGCGTTTTTAATTTATTTGTGTCGCAATTCTGTAACGGTTTATAAAATTACAGAAATCAATGTGATATAAAAATTCTAAATTTAACGTGATACTCTCACTCTCAGTCCCTACTTAGCAACGACTAGCTAGCTATGTAATTCCATCTTGTTGATTTTCTTGTCATTGCATAAATAATTTAGTTAAAATGAAAATATATTCCTGAAAGTCTTTTAAATGCTTACTTAGTCATATTAATTGACATTCATATCCAAAAGGTACTGCGTAACAGCAATGATCCAATTATTTTAAAAACCTTTTAGTATTCTGCATCAAGTGCATTGATGATTCATCATCAGATTACCAGATTAGCTAAATACATGGATAATTTCCATATTCAAATGTCATGAGCAATTTGATGAGTACTTGAGCCAATTGCATTACTTTAAATAGCAGGATTGGCTCATTTATGTTTCATAGCGTTTAATATTTAACAAGAGGGGAAGTTAGCTGAAGATCGCATTGCCCCATTTGTGTCAGGCTTGTAGGAAAACCATTGAAGAGGGTGTGACAAATGACCAGTTAGAACGAGAGCTTTGGATCCTTATGACACTCTTCAGAGTTGTAATGAGAGGGTTCTAGTGTAACACTCAGCAATTCATTGCCTGTGATCATGGTTCAGATGACCAGAGAACAACCTGCCAGGCTCCCATCAAGGTTTAATATGTTAACAAACAGTCTACTCATAGCCTCGCTGCAGAGTTGGACATCTACCCCTAACAATAAAAACAGTTGTCTTGGGTTACAGCGATAAAGATCAGATTTTACCAAGCTCTTACTATCGAACACAATGTAAATTTCATTTTTGAATTCTCTTGAAATCCGTTGAAGGATTCCTGACTCATAGATGATACTGCATTTGTGTTTTGATCTCAAACAGACAATTCTTCTAACCAAACATACATCATTGATGTGCGTTTCTTATCCTCCTCCTTATCCTTATTCTGAACCAGCTTCATTTCATAGTTAAGACACTAGATGGCGCAGGATGTCAAGTTGTGATGACCATGTAGAGATATAAGATAGGCCTGTATGGCCAACCTTAAAATGTCAGATTATTAAAATTAACTGTTTGCGTAGCATTATGCACAAGACATAATACTAGTTCTCAATGTCAGTATTTTGCTTGTTGCATATGATTGAGCAGAGGACTGTTTGTGAGGACGCATATGCATTTATTTAAAGTGCCCTCTTATATTAGAATTATTGAATGAGAATTATAAATGAAGTCAAACTATCACGTGGGGTATTTACAGTCTGTGGTTTTTCCAGTGAAAAGCGGTGTAAACCGATCCAAAAGCAGCACAACAGCCCGACCTTGTGGGGTTGAACTACGACCCCTGAAGCAGTCAATTACAACACTTCCTAATGGCCTGTCCACACTAATGTTATTTTATAGCAATTTAATTATGCTCAGGTTTCCAGTGAAGCCACTTCCCCTTAAATAATTCAAGCAGGGTGACAGTAATTTGTCAGTTGAAAAAGATTAATTGGGGTTTCAAGTGGGCTTCTTTTCATGAAGCGTTATTGTTTTCAAAGCTGCAACACATGTGAAAAATAGTTGCATACATAACAGATAGCATGTACCATGTGTTTGGTCAACATCAAAATAAGAGCGAGTTAAACAGGAATGCAAGTCTTTTTTCAGTAAGTTTATTAATTATGTAATAACAAATCTATATATATATATATATATATATATATATATATCTGTCTGTCTGTTCAAGGTAGCAATATAATTTTAAATGCCTGACATCCGTCACATTCTTTATTTCTTTCTTTACATAGGCTACAATTACACTATCCATATATTTGATCATTGCTTGATATGCATTCAAACTCCGCACAGGCGTCATGACATGAAGTCATTCGGTTCGTTTTGTTTGGACGGCTTATAGCTTCCTTCCTTCTCACTCTCCATTTTAATTTAGCATCTGCAGAGTGTCTGAAGCTGCTCCGTCTACACCTGCTCGGGGGTAAGTCAGACCAAGTTCCCCCGCTGCCCTAATTCACATTTAAAAGCCTTTGAACGAGCGGGCCCCCTTCCCTCCTCCAAAGCGCTTGATTTATGTGCTGTTTGTGGTTTTATAGAACGCGAAACAATTCATTTTCTCCTGAAAAGGAATTGGGTATTAATTTGGAGAAGGCCCCTGAGCACTTTTTTAAGACTCCAATCATATGCTGGAGTCATTTAAAGGCTGCCGTGGACATTAGCCCCTGAAGAAAGGCTTTTAATCCTGCTTGAAGAGCGCAGCTATAGAAACGGCTGCCCCAACGCCAAATCATTACTGCTAAAGGGTGAAGGAGGACCACGGCTGGATTTATTCTTCACGCCCCCAAGACTATTTATTTCTGGAGAGACCCTATCTTACGCCCCCCACCCTTGTGCGACACGGGGCGTGTGTAGAAGCAGAGAAAGGAAAAGAAATAGGATAAAGGAAGTACATATTAAGCTTTTCATTTTCCTGCCACTTAATTTCCTCGCGGCCGCCTGTGTAATGAATGTAATTGCTACCTTTGATGAGAACACTATTATCTGAATCACACTTTAAATGGGCAAACAAGGCCCCCTCCATCCTCTCTCTCCCCCCCTCTCACAAAGCGGGTATGAGATCTCTAATTATGCGACAGAACAAGTGGTTTTTCTCAAAGCCGTGGCGTTGCGCTCGATTGCCAAAGAGCAGCCCTGGTTACATTTGCACAAAGGCGCAGATTAGCGGCGATACGCGCGCCACACACAAAGATGGGCGTTTTTATCATTAATTTCCTGCGTGAACCAGCGAATGTCTCCGTACAGGAAATTCTCATTTAGTCGAATGCCAGATTTAATTTTCTACAAATCTGGCTGATTGGAATATGTGCCAAAATCAAATGAATAGCCTAAGTATAGCTCCTAATGTGAATAAAAGGAATGCCAGCATACGAAAACAAGTTTAAACTTTCATTTCATCATTTCATTATGTACATTACATGCTTCAACTTTATAGCTATAGATAGGTCTACGCACGCACAGCGCACAATTTCACTGCTGTTTTCCATTTAAAATGTCTATATATTTTTTAAATAAAATTATAATGTCCCATATTACTATCCACCTATCTATGTTAATAATAGCTTATATGTAGCCTGTAGCCAATGTGTTAATATAAATAATGCAATAAAAAGTCACATAGGCCTACTGTATATATCCTGAGAGCAATCATTTCTCCTCCTCCTCGAATAGGCCTATGTGCTGGTTGGATCACGTTCTGACTTTAGTGTGATTCTCAAACAGACAGTTCAGTTATTCATGAGGATTTATCTTTGCACATCTCTCGACGCGCACGCGGTGAATAGCTATTTAATAAAAGTGTCGGGCTCGTCCTACAGATGACGTGACTTTACGAGGCGACGCACGATAAAACCGCTGTCACCTTATGAAGTCTGAACGCGCGCGCGTCCCCCGGTAACGTATTAAAGCGTCGTCGGAGAGATTTTCAAACGTCACAGGTGACAGCACGCTTCTATTCGGTCGAGCCCTTTAGCCGCGCCGAGATGCAAAAAACTATAAAGCAACGTCACAAATGACGAATTACACAATTATTCTTAAATGGCTGGCGTTTTGAGCTATATGCAAAGCCATTTGGCACCTTAAACGTGAGTTATTATTCTTCAAAGCAAGCTATACTTAAATGATAAAGTGATAATCAATTCCTTTGACTATGATGCCTCGCTTGGGGCCTGGGGGAAAAACTACTGATCACTTCTATTGGTCTGCAAATGATGGTACTTACAGCATGACAGATGGCTGGCAGGAGCGCTGTGTGACTTCAGAAAGGTTTATAATGTCTGAAACAGGCTGCCATTCGGGCCCAGTCAGGCAGCAGAGGAATGGGCCAATATTTCTGAGTAAAGTGGCATTTTAGCTGTATTTATCTGAGGATCTCTACACCAAAACCATAGGCACTAATAAAGAAGATGCTGTAATAGCTTTTGACTGGGTCCAGTCGCTCTGGATGGGGAATGAACTGTCCTTTGCTGAATTATTGTGGCCAAATGCCATTTGTACAGCCTGAAAAGTGGGGGCATTTATCCTGACTGTCAGTGCTTGGCCATAGCTCATAGTCCTGAATGATATCTCCCAACGCACAGTTGCCCCAATACTCGCATTTCATGCTCGGCGCTGAGAGGGGACTAATGGATGGCACTGTCTGAAGGCAGATAATTTAGAGCATCTTCTGTCAAATCTTTAAAACACATGGCGCTACACAAGCCAGCGGACACAGTGGAGTGCATCCAGCAGCACCACCCCTGTGCCTCCCTGCCACACTGGGCCACTGAACCAGGGAGATTCATTAGAAATGGCTTTTGAATTCTCAAAAAGCAGGCAGGGGTAAGGGGTACCAGCTGATTTAACGCTGCATTTAGATAGAGTGTAGCTTTAGTCTCTTTCGTCACAAATGATTAAGATGGTTCTCTTCATGAAATGGGCAACTACCTTGGCAGATTAGGTAGATGTTTGTATTTTCTCATATTAAAGGGACACTTCACCCAGTTCAGAATTCACTGGTAATATGTTTTCATGTGAATTTACAGCAAAATGCAGGTGAATGTAAAAGTTTTTTGGAAGGGATAGTTTACAGAAGTGATCAAATCTATTGTTTACAGTAATAAATAAATACAATTTGACAGCTCGTTGGTTTTTCTTTACATTAGGGTTTTGTTGCATAATTAATGTGTACTGCATTATTTTATTATTGTCTGTTAAAATAATGGTGTTTTGTGTGTTTGTTGTTTCAGTAAATATCAGAGATTAAATGTCCAAACAACACTGGCCTGTTTTTAATATTTATATGGAAATAATAGAGTTATGTCCATATAAAATATTTTCTTTTAGGTAGTGCAGAGGAAAGAAAGACCTACAGGATGTAAATATGTGTGGTGCCACAGAAAGTATTGTAAACGAAGTGTTTAATTGAAGTGAATCTAAAATCTTACTTTATTATTGTATGCTCATGCTGTTCTTGCTCGGCTGACTGTGTGTATTACAAAAATTAGACAGCATCCAGGCACAAAGGGCATCTTAGGCTAATGAGAGCTAACGAAACGTAATCAATACCCAATCCAATTGGGTATTGATTATTAATAAAAGCTTATCATTGTCCAATAGACTCCTTATCTCTTTTTCAAACTAGAGCAGAAGTTCTTTGCCTACAATCCTGTTCGTTTTTTTTCTTTTGGGCTTCAGTTACTACTCTTTCACAAGCTGTTTTCTATAGCACCACATGCTATGGAGGGATGACTCTCTGCCCAGTGTTTTCATCGACTCATTCTCTACAGTCATTTATACACAAAGGTCCAGGTTGCTTTCCACATCACAGTGGTGAGTATGTTTTATTTTTCTCCACCACAAGTTGATGCTGTAACAAGGAAGTACTCCATTACCTCTGTATTCTGTTTCTGAATGAATAGCTGTTCTAGTATTATTCACTTTCCCTGAACGCTGCTCTTATCTTGTGCTGTGCCCAGTAGGCCTCGTTAGTCACCATATGAAGTGAGTGGCCAGGTCATAATGGGAGGGAGGAATGACCCTCGACCTCCTTGACCTCTTATCGATCTCTGGGCCTAGTGCAGCTGGGCCTCTCTGTTCCAATTCATAGGGGGAGGAATCTAAACACGACACGAACTGTACCATGCCAGTGTGCAGTTGGGGAGATCATTAATAACATGCATTTTACCTGTATAACACTGACAAGCCAACCAGACCGTGGCACGCTAGGGAGTTTATGAACGCAAACATGGGGCTCGTGTAAAAAAACAACAAAAGAGTATAGATAAAGAGCTGTAGATAAACAAAAGCCAATAAATCAATTTATCTGTCTGTCTGAGTTCTTAGTTGTTTGACATTTTTTGGTGGCTGATGAAGTGATGACTAGTGATGAAGTACGCGAAATAACCTCAGTAGCAAACGCTATGATTATCTTAGTCACAGGAAAGCTGATCTTGTGATTAAGATAATCATGGTGTTTGCTACTGAGGTTATTCAGTGAACTTCACAATCTATTTATCACTTCATCAGCCACCAAAAATGTCAAAAACTATGTATTTATTATTCATTTATTTACTTGTTTATTTTTGTTATGTAGGTAAATGCTCACATATTTGACCTTCAACTTATTATATTCATTTTCACATATAAAATCTAATACTATTACAATGATATTGCTACAATGCAATTTTTTTTAAACAGCTAACACAATAAAACACAAAAAATAAGGTAACTTAATATGATTTTAGAGATGTAATTAACAATATTAATATAAAATGTATAAATGACACCTGTATCGGCTGATTTATACGCCATTAGTGTCTGTTTTTCACTTTCAGTTTCTTCTTTTGACCCTTATTCTTTTTGTTTTGTTGTTTTGTGGGGCTTTTTCGGTCTTTCCTTGGCTCTATCACACTGGCTCTTTCTCTTTTCTAGATCCTATCACTCACATCCTTACACAGCTCTTCTTCTTTACATCATCCTGATAGCACACACATATGCACTTTTCTTCACCTTGATCTCTGGTCCAGTGAAGACTACAACAGCAGGCCTGTAGACCTGTAAAGAATGGGCTTTGTGGTTTTCTTAAAAAAAAAAAAAAAAAAGTTGTAGGCCGCATGGGGGAAGTAAGCCGCTAATGTAAGCATGTAATAGTTTTCTATAAATAATCGAATGACAACATGGGCGCAATGGCATCTGGGGACTGTAAAAGAATATGTAACCAATTTTAGTGCTATTAAAGCGAAATAGAGAACAAAATATATAAGAGGTCGAGGGAAAGGTTTCATTTGGAGCCAGGGAATAAGGGCTTTATGGCAGCACAGGATATAGTCGCTGCCATTGAGAACAGAAAAGAAAGAAGGGTCTTAACACTGAAGGAATAGAATTAAAGAGGGAAAAATGTGCAGTGCATAAAATCAATCGGTCGATAATTGGCTCACTTCTCTTGTGTGTGCATGTTGGGTGGCCATATATCTTTTCCTAGGAGCACTGATTTGATTTGCACTTATGTTTTTACAAATAATCAATGCTTCATTTTGACCGCATAACAGATCTCTCTTACAGTATAGACTTTCATTCGGAGACAGTGACAGCTTGAAATTGACAAGATAAATATTATCAAACATGGCCTGGATTCACTCCTGGCTTTGTGAGAACAGTATCAAGATTTTAAACCTATATTATTTCAGATATACTGTAGAAAAATACAGTTATGCTCATTGTCGTCATCATCGTCCATCTAATCATCATCATCACTGCCTATCAGGGCTATAATTATCATTTATTCTCAATTTAAATGAAGGTGATTAAAATACGTGTCTCTGTCTGATTCGTACACTGATCTCTGTAGCACCCCGTCACTGTAATATTTGCTCATTTTAGCTACCTTCTTAGCATCTAACCTACGACATGTCATATCTTTCATAAAACTGTTAATTACATTCTTCAGCGGTTGTGTGTATTTGATAGTTATAGCAAGAGGAGAGAACAGCATTTAAATTTGTTTGCCATTGATTTGTGGTCCATGTGTGGGGCTAGGCTGATATTTATGGGGAGAAAATGCCCCTCTGCCCCCAGGACTCTGGTACAAATCAGATGTAAGATCCAATATGGCCGTCATGAAGAACGGATGATGTGAGGCGAATAAAAAGAGTCTAATCTCAAACGGATTTGTGTGGTGACACTAACAAGGGCTTTTAATCTTTAATTCAAGATGAATTCTATTCTCCTCTGGATCTCATTCGATTTTTCTATTAAGCCATACAAGTGTAGTAGGCTTTATTTAGCCAGTTTCATTTTTAGTATAAGATCCCTGTGAATGTCAATCATGAGTACTTTTCCATAGAAGTCCGTCGCTGTCTTTTATTTCTCTCTTTCTCTCCTCTAAGACGGCCCCCTCTTATTGCTCTCTTTGAGCGGTGGCAGTAGCTGCTTAATTATGTAGGGAGGTAGGAGATCTTTATTCTCTGTGTCCATGCTGATAGCATCTCATTCACTCTCAGTGTTTGAGGTTTAGATTTTATCTTGACAGGCTGGCTGACAAATAGAAGTCATCCTACACCTGCACTGGGAATCTGTATGGTGTTTTGGACAAACCTATTTGTCTATAATGTCACTAGGCTGCTGATGAGGTTATGCTGATCATGAAAATATATAAATAAACCTATAAACATACTATTTGTTTTTTCTCTTTTTCAGATTTAAATCATATATTTTATTTAACAAAATAATTTATGTGTGTGTGTGTGTGTAACATCTTGGAGACTCTTCTGGCCTCACAAACTTATACGATTTTTGCTAAATCGTACCTATTTTACGAGTTGCCAATTCGTATGAATTTGTACGAATAACCTACACCGGGTTCACTGGGGTTTAGACGAATCGTACAAGTGAGGTCACTCGAATTTGTACGAATTAGCATGAATTTGCCAATTGTAAAACATGTATGAATTGGTCATGAGGCGGTGTTTTAAGTGTTCATTTTTCCCGAAATTAAGATTTATGCATGCTCTGAATAAAGCTTCCCAATGATGTATGATTTTGATGAATAGGGCAATATTTGAATATGAAAATCTGGAATGTGAAGTTAAAGAAAAGTGCATATTACTAATCAAAAATTAAGTTTTAATATATTTTTTGGTAAGAAATTGACTAAATACCTTCATGAAACCTGATCTTTACTTACTATCCTAAGGATTTTTTGCAAAAAAGATCCCGTACAATGCATTTTTGGATATTGCTACGAATATACCCCAGCGACTTAAGACACATATATATACACATACATACATATATCAATGATCTTTTCCCATATATAAAATGTAATGGTATTCATAATAATGCAGTACAGTATAATATCTATGATATTCCCGGTGAAGATCCCTTTCCTGAGCATGACAGCTGCTATTAGCATTAGTGCTCATTTTAATTAAAATGCATATTTAATAGCTAATGACAATAATACAATTAATAATGTTGAAGTATTTATATGTAAGTTGTATCTGAGGACATGACAATGAAATTAAAGCTCCTATAAATGACCCGTTTTAATTACTGTACTCGGTTTGTTTGATTAATCCGCCCCATTACAGCACGCGTCTCTCTGTTTCCTCTAGTCAGGAAAGGTCGGTTGCTATGGCCACATTTATACGTGTTCATAAGTGGCCCTGAGTGACTGCTCACCATCTCGGCTCCAAACAACGAGCAATAATCAGCTCATTAAAGAGCTCCCTCCCCTCCCCTCATACCCCCACGCTCATCTAAATAACAAATAACAAGCTCACTCTCCATTCCACCCCCTTCCTTTAAACCACATCTCATAGAAATGTATTTATATCTCTATATCTACAATCGAGGCTGTGAGTGGGGAAAGAAAAGGAGAGAAAAAGTGGGTTCTGTCAGAAGTGGTGGGGAAGAGTGTGAAAGTAGCCGATTTTCTTAATACATCCCCTGGGAGCAGATAAGTCTATCAATCTGTTAGATTGGAAAGCCATTAGGTGCCCTGGTTTATGCGTCTCAAGCTGTTAAAGCAGAGCAGATTGATTGTTGAGCCTTTGATGGGATATGCTGATCTAATCTCACTGTGCTTCAGTTTGCAATAAATTACACAATTCATTTCCCCCCATTTAGGAGAAGAAAATGACACCTCCAGGCACGCCTGGCCTCTCCGGGCGAAACAGCACACAGAAGCTATTTTATGGCGCCATTTAGCCAGCAAGCTTTCAGCCAACCAGGCCAACCGTCTCTCGCTCGCGCTCTCTCTCTCTCTCTCTCTCTCTGCTCTCCTTCCCAAAAAATCGAAGCATAATCAAGGTGTATGTTTAGAAAATTTATTGTTATAATTTCCACCCATAATCTCCTCCATTTTCCTGCAGCCAGAATGACATAGATCATCATCTGGTGGGAAAAAAGGGGAAAATGGATAGCAGTTTAAAATTTATCGGTCTTTGATTCTCAATTATAGGTGTTTATGACTTCATCCGTCTTCAGCCACCTCAACCTTTTCCATTATGGTGGAATATTATTTGTACGGAATCCATTAAATTCACAAGGCAGGACTCTAATGGCGGGGCTGCAGTGCTTTGCAGAGGGAAAAGTTTTTTGAAAGGTTAGCTTTAGCAAAAACGCTGCTGTTATGACACCAGAAATTGCTTTATTGATGGGCTTCCTCAGAGCCTGAGCATTTGGGCCATTTGTAACGGGCTCCATATCTCTATCTCCCCTCAGACACTGATGAGAAGCCACTGCTGCCTCAACCCGATTACAGCGCTGTAATGACAGAACGGTCAGAACGCTTGGCCCAAGTACGCTCACACCTGGCTTTTCTACGGAAGGCATCACCTGTGTGTGTGTGTGTGTGAACCTGGACAGGTGCTGCAAAGCCATTCCACAGATTCAGCCATGTCAGAAAGAATGAATGGGGTCTTTTAGCTCTTGGTTGGCACAAGGAAGACACAGATCATTGCATCAATGTAGGACACTGAGGGTCAGGGGAACCTGTTGAACATCTCTGTACCTGTAAGCAACATTTACGGTTCACAAGGTGTTACATCAGATATCGCATTCTTAATTCTGCTACCTTTAGCACAACCGTTCATGTATTTAAAGGGCTAGTTCACCAAAAATAAACTGAAGAATTGTTTTTGTCCATACAGTGAGTCAGGATTCAGGATTCAAGACATTAAAAACAAATCTGTGGATAGTATCATACGAGCGTAGACCGACAACCGTGACCTGACCTGTGACCCACTTGGCAAGAGCTTCCTCTCACCCTCAAAGTGACATTGAATTCTGCTCTTTTCTCCACGCCCAGTGAGCATATAAAAGCAGCTCTCTGATACTTGGCTAATCACGCTGTAACTCAGAGCCTCTAACTATCTCTCAGCCAATCAATAGCTTCACCATCCCAATTAAGGTGGGCCAGGTCAGGGCCAGGCCACAGTCAGTCCTTTACAACTTAAATGCCATGTTTAAATCCATTGTGTGTATTACAGTGAGACGAGCAGGCTGACCTTCAAGCTTTTAATGCCTCGTTTCAATAGTGCCGGACATTAATGCACTCTGAGAGAGCATGTGGTCATTTTGGCCAAGTCGGTTAAACAGATCAGGGTTTAAAGTAGGTGTGCTAATAATGCTGCTTAGAAAACATTTTCAGCTTATTTACATTCATGCATTCGGCATACTGTTATAGAAAGTAACTTAAGATGCATTTGCTGTGAGCAATATCATTTATTAGAGTGGTCGTATTGAATCTCTTATAATGATAATCTAAATATGCAATAAATCTATGCCAATAAATAGGCTATCTACACCTATCTATATTAATCTAGTGATGCCAAATGTAAAATGTATTCATATTTTTATAGTGATGTCATTGCGACCAAACACATTGGTGTAAGATCCAACACACAATGCAAGAGTTAAAGGTTTAGAATACCCCCTCGCCCATTTTTCACCGTGTGGTGCTTTTCGATATTATACTCATGTCTTTTATCACAATTTCGGCCAGACGAGAGAAACTCACAAGATATCAAAACAAAAATCTATATATAATACGTGGGCAATTACAGCGCGAAGTTAGCGGCGTCGGGTCATTGTCACCGCGCGGCGCGCTTTTCTCATCTCCCGGGGTCGTTAGACGATGATGGATGTAAACCTATAAAGTATCTAAACTGGACCTTTTAACAAACCATGAGCAATACTATCATTTCTTTAATAGAACCTGCTGACCGTGTCATTCCGTTCTGCCATTCGTCATTTTCCCGGTGAAATAATCAATAACTCCACGCTCTGAAATAAAAAATCTAAAAGTCAGGGAACATTATATCTTCCCACCAGGCAGAAAGACACAAAGAGCCTAGACTAAGACTAATATGAAATATCTACACATAGCCTAACATGGCACAAGCCCCCAATAAAGGCATGCGGCGAACATTCGGTTCGAATAGTATTCAAGTTTGAAGCTTCATGGAAAAAACTCTTTGTGTGAACCATTTGTGCGCTGTTTACACTGAATGAATTAGACCCTTGAAATCGTATTATAGTTTTGGTAATTAAACATCTGTGTTGTTGTTATTTTTTCATACAAAGTATTATTATTAGAAATAAATAAAAAAATGTGTTTAAAATTTTTTTTGAGAGGCTGCCTAATTGTATTTGTTTTAATTGTAATTTTAAAAAATATATAAATAATGACAACTTGAAATCATGCATCCGTACATGAGTCACATCATTTGCTATTTAACCTAACACCTGATGGCGCTATGGAACGATGCTGGTGAAAAGCATGCAATGAAAGTACACATAGAAATGATAAAGAAATAGGTTGCAAAGTATGCTTCACTTGGTCTAAACTGTATTTGGTCTGTTATAACTGAGCGTCTTATGAACTAATATTATTTAGGCTGCTATAAATCAACCCGGTTCTCTCTCTTTGGATAATATCTTCACAATCCTATAGGCTAATTAAATGTTAGTTATTTCGACATAATAAAAAATAACATTGGTATTTAGAAAACCATGGGCTGTTTTGTTTCACGACACCGCTTTAGAAATCCAAGTAAAACTAGAAAAATCTGAATGCATGCATGCAGTAATTCTTTATTACCCGTAGAGGACGCCCTCGCCTCGTTCAATCAGTAACTTGTGGCGCCTATTCACTTACGGATGAATGATCATTTTACAGGACTACACCAACAAGAAACGGTTTTGATTAAAGACTGACAACGCTGAGAACTTGATGACAGGTCATGATGTTTTTAAAGTGACGATGTGTTACTCCCGAGCAAACTCAACATCTAGTGGCACCAAAAATATGACCTCATGACCCCATATGTAATTTCTCTTTACTAAGATTTTGTGTTTTGTAGTTCGTTTTATATAAATTGTGTTCAACTATAAAATAATACTTGTGAACTCCATAATTCGTTCATATTTAGAACTCTGCGCGCAAACGTTAAAACTCAATGCAATGAAAACGTGCTAAATATTTGAGCTTAAAACAGTAACGCGTATAAAGGATGGATGGATGTATAGGTCATTTCAATGAAACAACCTAATGATTTCAACTATTTTTCAAATACATGTAAAGGCTCGTAGGGAATGGCTTTAAAAATAAAAATTACGCCTGATTTAAAAGAGAGAGAATAATCTGTAAGAGACGCTTTAGAATATGGACACTTCATTCGCGATGTGCTTTACCTGTAAAACATAAATAAAATAGTTTTCCATATTGTTCACAGCATTACATTCAAAAGGTTTTCATAAAATGCTAAAAGACCGCAACATTTTATTATAGCAACTACAAATGCATTTTAAGTAGCTACTTGTAGAAATTATTTGCTACTACAAATAATCGACCTGCTGTGGTTGGACACGTGCTTTAGTTTTTTTTTTTTTAGCCTGTATGCGAAAATAGAGAATACCCCATTTTCGTGCAACATGACACTCACATTTATTTGTGCAATTCCATATCTCTGTCCCTACGCCTGTGTATCAAGGGGTTTGGCCCAAATAATTGCAGAACGTATGTAAACAACTTTTCACAGATGCACTGATAAAAAGTCAACTGTAACTTTGCAATGCTCGTGGCCTAAACCACCTTTTCGCTATTGCCTTCATCGGCGCACCGCTTGAGCTAAATCCTTGTTCCTTTGTGTTAATGGTACGTCCTCATTTGCTACCTAATTGGACTATATAAGACCAATAACAGGAGAGAACTCTCAGCCCAGCAGCCAACGCGAAGAGTCTGGGAGGCCCCTCCTCTCTCCAGGCTCTCCACTTCCCATCTCTCCCTTCATCCCATTTGCTATTGTACGTGCCCAATCGCCGTATACTTTCTGCATTTAACTCGGGTGACATTTTTATTTCATCATTAGCATCTGGCGCCAGACGGACGCGGTGAGCATCATTTTCACCAAGGAACTTTCGGAAGATGATCAGCAAGATTAATATTGTTTATCTCGCTCCGCATTATTGTCTTTCGTTTTAACGTCAGTGCTGACCGTAAACAACTGCGTTTAAGTCACTACAGGAAGAGTTTACCAAGGACCTTCAAACTGTTTCAAACTGATTTTTTAAAAAGATTTTTTAGCGATTTTCAATATATATATTATAAGCCCTACTTTCAAGCCAACATGCCCGAAACAACCCAGGATACATGTGCTTCGGCGAAAGACTCTCCATTTTTCATTAAAAATCTTCTTAATTCTGACAGTAAGCCGTCAAAGCCTAAGCCTATTCTAGCATCAACTAAAAGCGGACTTGATGGCAGCTTCTCGCTCTCTCAGGTTGGGGAATTAAACTTTCCTCGCTTTGAGTTGCCGACCCAGCGCTTTGCATTACCGGCTTACCTTGAGCGTGCCTCGGCGTGGTGGTACCCGTACACACTCAGTGCATCTGCGCATCTTCACAGAACAGAAGGTAAGGTTTGAGCTTTCAAAACGGCTTTTTGTGTGGTGTTATCAAAAATAATAGTGTGCTACTGCTAGCAAATGTTGGTGCATACGTATGCAATGTTAATGAGATCCATGTCAGTCGTTTGGAAAATGTTTCCGGGCATATTATAGATACTAATATAAACATGCAGGTAGCAATTTGCATAAGCTATTTTCGTTCTTTAAACATGAAAATGGAAAGTTTTGAAATGGTCTTTCTTTTAAAATGCGGTGCTTAAGTTTGACAACACCGAGATTTGGACAGTACGATCCGCACTTGTTTGCACCTGTCATGTGGCAAAGTGACGCGACCTGTGAAACTTGATATGAATATGTTTCTGAAAGAAAACGAATGCTAATTTGAGCTCTCCTACTGTAGCAGCACAGAAAGCGAGAGACTCCTCGCCGATCACAGGCACCGACCGAGATTCACCTGAGCTCGTGCTCAAATCAGACCCGGACGCCAAGGACGACGAAGACGACAACAAAAGTGGAGACGAGATTGTCCTCGAGGAGAGCGACACCGAAGAGGGCAAAAAAGAAGGCGGCTTGGACGACTGGAAGAAGAGCGACGACGGCGCGGACAAGAAACCTTGCCGGAAAAAGAAAACTCGCACGGTTTTCTCGCGGAGTCAGGTGTTCCAGCTGGAGTCCACCTTCGACATGAAACGCTACCTCAGCAGCTCAGAGCGCGCGGGCCTTGCTGCCTCCCTTCACCTCACAGAGACCCAAGTCAAAATCTGGTTTCAGAACCGCAGAAACAAATGGAAACGTCAGCTGGCTGCAGAGCTAGAGGCCGCCAACCTAAGCCACGCAGCGGCGCAAAGGATTGTGAGAGTACCGATCCTGTACCACGAGAACTCGGCCTCTGAGAGCTCCAACACAGCGGGCAACGTGCCCGTCAGCCAGCCGCTGCTCACGTTCCCTCATCCGGTTTACTACTCGCATCCCATCGTCACCTCCGTGCCCCTCCTCAGACCGGTTTGAGAGGACGAGAGATGACTTTTTCTATGTAACTATGTAACTAAAACGATTTTACAAAGACTCGAGAAGAGGGAAAGAGAACAGGGGGAAATGAAACCAAGAGACGAATTATTTTTGTTTAGAAAATAATTAAAAAAGAAAGAAAAGAAAAAAAAAAATGTACAAACTCGCACTATCATGCATTTGAGACCTACATTTGTTTTTTATATAACTCATAAAAAATACCCATAAAACTACACATGAATTAGGCGAATGTTTGGAGGCCTACATTTCTAATGTTGATGTTGGTTGGTGGTGAATTATAATGACTTCGTTAATTTACTGTCATTATTATTATTAATATTATTATTATTATTATTATTACTACAACTGCTACAGTTTATCTATGAATTTCACAGATCAACTTGTTGACACGTCAAAGGAAAGGTTTTATACACATGGTTCAATTTCTTTATAGGACAAGAGAAAAAAAAACAAGAGAGGAAAAAAAAAATCACACAACCTTGAACACGGATGTGCAATACTACTGTGTATGATCTATATATTAAGGCAAAATATTCTTTTTAAAACTCTTTATTTTAGACACATTTTCTTAACCAAACAGTTCCTAGGTTGAGAAGGCATCCGCTGAAAACGATTTGGGTCCCGCGTTCAATGGACAATCATAGGCTATACTGACAGAAATTGCAGTTAAACTGAAGACACACAAACACGAAGAATAAAAACTTTTACTTGTATCTATATTATTTACAGATGTATATGTACAGATATAACGAACCAAAATGAGGAAAGGTGTCATTTGTACAGTAATAGCTAAGTTTTTTTGTTTTGTTTTTTACATTGTATTGCTAAATTCTGTTGTGAAATAAACAGAGACTATTAAAGTCTACATGTCTTGAGTGACTAACCTGACTTTGTGGCACGGCTGTTGTGTTGAGGCGAATAACGAGAAGCCTTTTCGTTTAAGAAGGTCTCACAATTTATAATGCTCATGTATAAATTTGGAGATGCTGCAAGACAAATGCACTCAAGTGTATAGTGATAAAATAAGATTTTATGGAAATGTACAGGCTCTATATAAAATCAACATGGGAGACAAAACTGACATAAGATCGCGGAATTCCCATATAATAGGCTACTTTTAGTTATAATTAGAGGAGGCTCGATGTATATAACCATTTTAAAATGATATGCACGTAATTCTGTACATTTCAAAACAACGAAATATGCTTAAAGGAATGGTAATAAATAATATGTAAATGATTTATTAATTAAATCATTAAGAGAGCTAATTAGGTTATTTGCATAAACCATGTATTTTTTAGTGCGCACTGCTAAACAATTAAAGAATGTAAAATAATGTTAAAAATAAAATCCTTTTTTTTTTATTACAACATTATGAAATAAAAAACGATTAATTTAACAGTGCAGCAAAATCGGAATTGTTTCACTTACGCTTCAACAAGCTGAAATACCCATTACCATCTCAATTACAAGCAGGTGCACCTGTAAATCTGGCGGACTCTACAAGCGATGTTTTGCAAAATCGCGTTGTCAATAAGACCGTATAATTATCGGTGAGAGCTGGCGGAATTGCATTAAGAGTTTTACCGCTCATTGTGAGAGTATGAGTGTGTGCGTGTGTGTGTCTGTGTGTGAGTGAGAGAGATAGAGGCGGAAGAGTAAAAACTGTGCTCATTTGTTATGCGTTGTATTTTAAGTGTATAAAAGCGTGGTCAAAAACGCAAGTAATGAGTTTACTGCTGGTGCTGGGAAATGCGTGCAAAAATTTAAACACGACCCATTAACTGTAGCTACAAACCTTTAGCCAATGGAAAACAAATATTATTGACTTGAGTGGAAAAGGTTAGACAACAACTAAATTATATAACAACAACAAGATTAAAAAATAATAATTAATTTATTGTTATTAATAGGCTATTACTGTTATTATTAATAACCACAATAACAAACATAAAAATAAGAACAAATAATAACTCCTTTTTAAAACGGTCCGTCTGAAATGCTCAGATACATCAAATAATTAAAAGCTTAAGATTCGAGGCGTATTATTATTCTTTTTTTAATATTTAAATGAATCAAATGAAGTTTAGTAGTTCGTCACAACACTTAGCCTAAACAAATTCTACAGGCAACATGTCGGCTAAGCCCGTCATGCGTTTGAGTATAAAGCCTTTTACTAAAACTAAACGTATGAAAATAGTGTTGCAGGGACCAGAATCGAGGGAACTTTAATATGGGTCAGTCAGGCTCATCGACAAGCATTGGTCTTCCTATTACACTCTTCCTCTGTAAAGTCGAAATCAACTCTGCGTTGGGTCTGAGCACTCAGCCAAGAGCACATTCAAATACCGCCGCCTAATAATCATAACTCCTATATTGACGTATAATATAATGCAAGCTCAGCACGAGCCCATTACGCTGAATTAATAGATCGCAGAGGCATTATCGCCTGTCGAGTATTGATCGGGTAACGTCTGTAAAATATTGTTTCAAATCAAGGGCATTGTTAACAGTTCTTTTTTCCTGATGGCTTACTGATGACCTTGATCCACTGTCATAAACTGAAAAAATATATAGCCTATCACTCGATAATTTCCATTTGACCATATCCTTATGCAAAGCAGGGAGGTGGGGTAAACAGATCAAATTATCTTTGCGCATTAACAGAGCTGTAGAGAACAACGAGAGTTTGAACAAATCGTGCCATGTATTTAAACAATGCCCTCCCATACTTTGTTCACAACTCATCTCTTTCGGGCTATGTGATAATTCCTATTTGCGCAATAGTGTTTTCTTTGTGAATATGACGGGGTTGTCAGCTAATCAAAGCCTGGGCTATTCAAAAATGACGGAACGGTGATTTAACAATTTCGATAAAACACAATGCGTTTAGTTAGCCGACCTCACATTTTCGAGCGGAAAGGATAGCAGCTGTCTGCGTCACACAGGATGAGGCTGACAAAATGGACTATCATCTGCCCTACTGAATTATCTTTCGCCGTGTATGGGGAAAATGTTTTTCAGCGCACTGCAAAGCACATTTACCCACAATAGACGGCGAGAACGTGAACTCAATCTCGTGTATAACGCTTGAGAGGGAGCGGGCCTATCTTTGCTTATTACTTTCTCCAAATGTTTTGGTGTTATTCAGGGAAAAGGATTTCTTCCTTTTTGCCCCACCTTTCCCATTTGCCTTAGTGATTGAAAGCGAGCATCAGATTTTCATCAAAGTTCTATTAAGTGAAACATAGGTTGCGGGGCAGCCTCTGATTGAAACAGTTTAAATTTTAATTGTGTTTTTAATTTGACATATAGTTGCGGAGAGGAATGACACCACAACGCCGAGGGGCGGTCGATTCGCTTAATTTCTCCCTCAGGGATTGATGAGTATATCAGAGCAGTAGATTGGAAACCCATTAAGACTCAATGGTTAGGTTGTTAATTGGATCTTGATGAATAGAAGCCCTTGGTTGAACTATACTGATCCAATCTTCTTGACTTTCTGTTTTCCAATAAATTACCCAATTCATTTCCCAGCCGTAGATTACATAAATCGTACACCTCCAGGGCTTGAGCTTCCCGCCTGCTTGCCTGCTCTCTCTTTCCCTTTCTCTCTCTCTCTCTCTCTCTCTCTCTCTCTCTGCAAAACCATTTGAGAAAAAATAAAAGACCAGCCTCAGAATCTTGAATGAAAATCGAAACATAATCAGCGTTTATACTTAGAAAATATATTGATATCATTTTCTCTGGTAATTTCCTTATCTTAAAGTTGGACATGCCATACATCATAATACACACGTGTAAAGGGCCCTTTGTTTAATATTTATCGAAGCTTGATTTTCAGATCAAAGGCGTCCATGACTTCATCTGTCTTTCTAGCGGAAAGCATTTTTGCCAGAGCTCGATGTGTATGTTCGGTCATTACTGTCCACCGCATGCACTGATAGCACGTGCAAAAGCGCCTGTTCTGCCGGATTTGAAAGATGTTTAGCTTTGTGCGCGCGTGACAGATTGTCCCACAATCGCTGGGTGTTCATCACCGTACACCTGTCTAGGTATTTGTGAAACACGTAGATAAAATTGCTCATAAACAATAACAGACACAACTTTTTGGAATAAACGCGCTTAAACATCACACATGAACAAATGCTCTTTTTCAAACCTATTTAAACAGCTTTCAAAGAAAAGTGTGATAATATCACTCCCTCCTCCCCAAACACGTCGAATATATAATAGCCTACTGTGAGGGGGCTACATTTCTGGTGTATTGTTTTTGTTTAATATGTCTAAACGGCCTTTAAGCCATCGAG
Source organism: Enteromius paludinosus (assembly GCA_032361165.1). Taxonomy (NCBI): domain Eukaryota; kingdom Metazoa; phylum Chordata; class Actinopteri; order Cypriniformes; family Cyprinidae; genus Enteromius; species Enteromius paludinosus. The sequence continues at coordinate 1,445,501 of JAUMHQ010000025.1, read as the reverse complement.
CCTCGGCTGACAGGCGCAGCGTATAAAACCGGCTCTTTAACGATCATTGCGGATTTCATGCCTTATGTGAATGCGCCATAAATCGCAGGGCCGCTGTGAACTAGACCCTCATATTTTACGCACTAAATGGCTATATGTGGGCATATGGTCGCTCACAATAGGTCTCTTTAACAACCGTTCCAAACAGAGTTGCAGATTGTGACAGTTCAACCACATCGTTTCCATCATCGTGTACATATAGAGTGCTCGTGTCGTACTTCCAGGGTCTTACTAGACCAAACTAACACCCATTGATATGTTTTCGTTCTAGACATAGGTAGCCTACACTGTAAACATACGCTCTTCAAAATTAAGATTCCTCAGTGGTTCATTTATTTATGGCTTTCAGTCTTTTAAGATGAAAAGTTCTTACTGGTAGGTTAATTATATGGCCTATTCGATTTTTGCTAAATCTATATTAATATCTATATCTACATCATTACAAAAAATTATACACATATAGGTCAAATTATAATCATTAAAAAAGAAAGAAAGAAAAGTGTAGCTCTTTTGAACTGGTATGGCCCAGTTAGTCTATGGTTGGGAGGCTCATGTGTGCAGGGCATTATTCCCGACCTTTGAATTTTGTAGTCGGGATCGCTCAACCCTGGCTCCCTCTGCTCCATTAGGTGTCCGCGCGCTGTCACCACGACAAAGCCAGAGCATTTGTTAAGTGTCGCTAGCCTTTAGAAAACGCTAACGAGAGCTAATGTGGCAGAGCCACAGCTGCCCTCGAGACACGAGTCAGGGGTGGGGCGAGCGCACACCCCCAATCAATTAGTCAATCAATTAAACAGGGTCCTGCCCGCTCTAGCCGGCCCGCAGAGGCAGTAGATTAGCCCACCATAATGATCAAATTAATTCTTAAACGGAGATAATGGACGTGGAATGAGTTTATTATTTTCAAGAAAAATGAGATAGGATCCATTATTAGTTCCTAGACTGTGTGTTGGATTATTTGACCAATTTGCCATTTATAGCACAAGACTAGTGGAATTTAAAACGACTGTTTAATAAGATATATGATTTTGAACTAAACCATGGATTCAGATGACTTGTGATTATGAGGTCGTTTATTGTTGTAGGCATGAACTTGAGAACTCTAGGCATGTGCTTGAGATGCCTAGAACTCTAGTCATGAACAAAGACACCTCTATGGATCAGCAGCACAGTCGTCTGTGCAGTGGGCTTGTGTGAGGATCACAGTCCACAGTGAAACCTGTTTAAAAAATGCTTCTGGATCACTTAAGCTTTTAATTGCATGGTCAAATATTGTGACAAACTTTGAAGCTGTATTTTAAAGTTATTGTTACAGGTGTTTTAATTAGAGTTTAGAGGCCTGTTCACATGAGCCTCCAATACAAGTTAAAATCTTAAGATCAATAAATGAATAAAAAATAAGCTCGTTATCCTGTAAACAGAAAAATATTATGTCGATATAAGGCAGCAGGAAATTACTGAAATTAGAAGCAATAATAATCACAATTTATCAAAGTGAAAAACCAGAGGCACGAACATGACAATGAATAATTATCCATGCAGTACTTCACAGAAAGCTATTAAAATGTTGGTTGTAATTTCTCGTTACAGTGATATTCTGCAGGCAAACGTCCGTCAAGTCAAGTTGTGAGGGAAAAGGACAAAATAATGTTGACCAGCCTACAGCTAAACCGTGACAAGTGCATTGTAAAGCATTTGTGGTAAATTCACAGTGGAAAAACAGCAGTTGTTTATTTTGTTGTGCGAAATACACTTATGCTATGTATGAGATGGCAATATTTGACATTTTCTAACTCTGTTCTTAAATATAGAATGTTAATATACCAACACATTTAGACTCTTAGTATTATTATAAAATTGCTACTGCAAAATGTACTAATAGTAAAATGTAGTGTAATTAACAATAAATAAATAACAATAACAAGCCTGCATGCAATAAAACAACAATGCATCGAACTATTAACTAAATAAGCATAAACTATTAAACTAAATAACATAACATGTAAAATATAACACCTTAATGTGCTTAACTCATACCAAGCATAAGATAAAATAATCAAAATATAGTTGCGCAGGGAATTCAGAGAATGTCCCTCTCCCTGTAAAGCCCTCATAAAAGATTATACTTTTAAAATTTAGCAAAGAATAAGAGCACATTTATTTGTCTTCATATAATTGTGTAAATTAAAGAGGCAATCTATGCTCTTTTTTTCCCTTTTATTGTCTAAAATATTTAGCAGAAAAATTACATAGGCTATTATCTAAACTACTGTTTATCATTAAAGTAATTTACAGTTAGCCAAGGAACAGGTTTGCATTTTAACATTCTTTCCACGTTAAAATTACTAACCATTTTTAACATTAGGCTCTGTATTATAATGTTTTGCACCAAGTTAATCTTCATCTAGGGCTGACGAACTCAACCTTTATAAAATTTGAAATTTCCGGGCGCGCTTTGAGCGCGTGATTGGCCAGCGCCGGTCTTACCTACATGCAAATGAGGGCACGTTCCACCCGCCTTGAGACCAGAGCGCGTGGAAGTGGAGAGGAATGCATTCGAACACTTTTGAGCCCACGAAAAACAAGTTTTTTTAAAACGTCCCAACAGCTTTAAAGAACCATTTTCAAATTCGAAGGAAACGCTCTCTATGTGTAGCGGAACTTATTACTGCGTTGGCATCGTATCTTTTTTAGAACATTTTTGAACTGTTATGAGGCGAGAATGAATAATTCGGAGGACAGCGGAAGCAAGTGCTCGCCTGCCCCCATTTCAAGCTTCACGATCCAGTCCATTCTGGGCACCTCCACCGAGGGAGTCCGTTCAGCTGGAAAGGACAGTCCGAAAGCGCAGCCGAGGAAGCGGACGTTGTCCGTGTCATCGGAGGACGACTGCAGCGCCGGAGAGGACTCAGGCGACTGCTACTGCTCTGAGCCCGGTGTACCAGAGTCCTGCAACCCGCACCAGCCTCTGAACTTCTCCTGCCTCGGTAAGTGACTACCACCAGTATATCTATATATTTTTTATTAATAGCAATCGTTACCACACTTTTCAATAGACTGCAGACAATTCTCGTCGTGATGTTTAGTCAAAAAATTCACTTTTTTGAAAACGTCTCACTTCAGATAGTACATAAAGCACGAACTGTTTCTGTCACCATGGAGACTGTCTCGTAAAGTTGTCACAATTGCCACCACTGGATAAAACTCCAGTAGTGTTTTTATCCGACGTGTTATCGCGCCTCGCTGAACAGGGGAAAGGTCAAATAATTAACCGAATTTAATCGAGTCTGCTAATTGATTACGCCGGGCTTTCAGAGGCAATGCTACATTTCGTCAATTGAGCGTTAAATGCAACACGATTTAATTAATATCGTGCACCAGTGCTAGTCATATTGTATTGTTTATTTAACAGGGCACTTGTAACCTTTCAACAGTCGATCAAACAGTCAGAGTTCAAATTTAATGAACTCTTGTGTAAAGTATCGAGTAATGGCGATGTTTAGCCTAATAGAAAACCCCACCGAGTGAATTTGATGATGGACGAGTATTTAAAGCACTTTTTGTGCCATACTAAAAATAAACGTGTTTGCAACAATTTACTGAGTTCACGCAGAAGCACGAAAGCTTTATATAATTATCATTAATGGATAGGGATGGCTGTGTTTACAGCACAATTTGACAAGACGAAATGTTTGTGTTGCACGGGTTGCAGGTGCCACAAAGGGACTTCTACCTGTGCAAGATGGGATCGACCGCCGGCCGCATTTGACACCATCCATACTACCGGATTACAAAGAGGAGCAGGAGCGAGCGTGTAGCCAAATGTCTCCCGTTTCTGAAGAGAGACAACGTGATGACCCGGACAAAAAGAGCAGCTCCGCCAAGAAGAAGACGCGCACGGTTTTCTCTCGGAGTCAGGTTTATCAGCTCGAGTCCACGTTCGATATGAAACGCTATTTGAGCAGCTCCGAGAGGGCCTGCCTCGCCTCCAGCCTGCAGTTAACGGAGACGCAAGTGAAAACGTGGTTTCAGAACCGGCGGAACAAATGGAAACGGCAGCTCTCTGCGGAACTGGAAGCTGCGAACATGGCGCACGCATCGGCACAGACTTTGGTTGGGATGCCCCTCGTTTTCAGAGAAAATTCGTTGCTCCGGGTGCCGGTACCGAGGTCCATCGCTTTTCCCACCCCACTCTATTACCCTGGAAGTAATATACCAGCTTTACCATTATACAATCTTTACAATAAGATTGAATATTAACTTTTGCGCACAACGAAAATTCCTTGCTAAGGGACGACACATTATTACACACTAAAACGTACAAAATACACATTTAACTATGTTTGACAAAATTCATGTCTATTTATACCTCTTTATTTGGTGAAAAAAAAATATATTTCTTATTATGCAGCAATTAAACGAGTCTATGTGTAAAACACAAAAGCAACGCGGTTCTGTACATGTCCTATAAAATACACCATGTGTATAATGATTATTTTGTACTTTTATTTACATTTCTGTCCCCAGATTAACCAGTTTTACACGTTATGAGGAGTGAAAACATTGAAATAAAAGTGTAACCAGTCGATTCTTGTCTCTAAAATGAAAACAGCACTTTTCAACAATTCTAATAAGAAGAAGAATTGTATTTTATCGTATTTTATTTATTATTTATTGTAAAGAGAAGTCTATCAAACACAGGTCGACTGACAGTAACACCATTTTAAAAACTGCACATTTTGATGTGATGCATTTTCTTCTAAACAACATTTTCCTAATATTTTGATTTTTGATGTTTTATGAGCAGCCTTCGAATTTCCTCTATGAAATATTTACTTATATGCACGTCTGATATATTTATATTCTGTTTAGTATACCAGCTCAAGACAAACATTTGTGTTACATTGACACTGGGCCATGTAAAGTGTCCCCAGTTGATGCTTTCGCAATTAGGGATAATTACATGTTGCTTGTCACACGAACACGCATTCAAACATTCTCGGAGACAAGCGGAACGTCAAAAGCGCAGCGGGGCCTCAGAGAAGCCGCAGTCAAGAGCGACAGTGCTCGCGGTGCAATCTGATAAGACGCACCCGCTGTCAAATTACAAAGGGTGTAGTGGTGTCATGTTGCACTGATTCCGTGTTCTCTATACCGGCCACGGAGAAAGTTTATTATCAACAGACACAAGTGCTTTTTTCCGACATAATGACAGTAGTTTGAATGTCACCTCGAAATGTTAAATTTTCACCGACTGCAGATTAAACCACATTTTTTTAAAATGAGATTTGTAGGCAAATCTGATGTTGCGCGCAAATTAACAGTTGAATATTGAGCAGTACATTTAATTTAAACATATCAATAAATATATTAATTTTTCAGGCTAATTAGCGGATATCTTAGAGAAAAAATCGATCTTTTTGAATATAATTTTCATTCAATTTATATTTTTACATGTCATTATTCGCACTTCGTAATTTGTAAGGCCAGCTTGTTTGGTAATTTATTTGATATTATATTTTTAGTGTCAAAATTTATATAGTCTAAAATTGCAAATGGCCAAAAAAAACAACAAACAAACTGAAACATCAGTGACTTCCCTAAAGGCAGGATAAAGAGAAGCTCCTAGCTTGCTAGTAATACTGTTGTTGCTGTCTGTTTGATTGACAGCTCGGACCAGAGGTCAGACTGCGCATGACATACATGCGAGCATAAACTTATGTGACTTCCGTGTAAATTTCCTCCTGTGGGTTTTCATTGTTTTCTGACCGAGTAAAAGCGCATATACTTCCATTCACCGCTTCACACACACCCATCTGTAGGTGAGATGGCAGGTGTGAATTACAAATTTTAATAGCACAGCAATGAAAATGATTTGAAGTGGTTTGAAGAGGTGGAAGACAGTGTGGAGCAGATTTGTTGAGATGATGTGTTGTGCCTCAGGATTCATCAAACTTGCCTGGCACAGCGAAAAGCAGGAGTAATTCAGTTTGGGATGTAATTTATGAGCAAGGTAATGGGCACTATATATAAAGTGGGGAGAGAGACAGAGAGTGAGAGAGCAATAGAAATACAGAGAGAGAGAAATGTTTTTCCATTCTTCTAATATCAGAACTGACATTGGTCTATTAATTTAAAAGCAGTGCTAAATCTAAAAAAAAACAAAAAAAACAACAACCTTCAGCACTGGTTCTGTACATTCATGTCCCTGCAACAACTTACACAAAAGACTTATAAAAGGTGTTTTCAATAATACCGTGTCAATGTCTGTGTCTGCATGCTGTCTATGGACTGTGTCCATATATTAGCTAATGATCTGTTTTCATTCTATGCATGGGTCTGTATTTTGTTGAAACAGCAGCTGAACGTCTAACTGCTCAATAATGAAGGAGCACTGCAGGTTTGGATGGACATTTGCCATGATTGCCGCTCACTACAAACAGCATCTAACAGAAGCTGCTTTTCTCTAAACGAATTTAAGAAAAACATAACAAGGTTTCTGATTGGCCTCTGAATCACTTATGACCCCCATGAGCGGCTGAACCTCCAGACTAATGGCTGAAATGAGGAGCTTGAGTCTGAACTGATTCTGGTTTATATCAAATCTTAATGGAGAAGCCGAAGGGAAATTATGTTTGGATCCCCCCCAGACAATAACTAAATATGAAAGCCACTTAGTAATTTCCAGATGCACACTGAGATAACTTTTAGTTGTCAAACAGACTTTAAAATTTCATTGATGTAGTGTTTCAGTGTGAGCATCATTCACAAAAAAGGATATATATACATATATACATGAATTAAGAAATATGTACAAATATTAATATAAAAAAATGCGTTTTGTTTTTTTTCCTCAAGTGATGATGAAAACTACTCCCCTTTCCCAGTGCCTTCAATCCAGCGAGGCTGATCACTTCTTTTATTGGGAAGTAGAAAGAAAGTCCATTACATTGAGCAAAATCAATAATCATCGTATAAAAGTATCTTCGTCGGCTGAACTTTCCTCTCAGAGATGAAAGGTGATCACATTTATCCATTAGTTCACATTGATTGTGCAGATGCGAGAAAGCGCATGATTAGCCGTTTTTATAGATGCACTACAAATGCTCACATTTTCTTTACATTGAAATTTATCACAACAATGGATATAGGAACTATTATTTAGAAATAACCTAAAAAATATATATATCTTCAAAAGAATAATTACATTTATCAAAACATGCATTTTTAGACATATTTTTATAACACTAGCTGATTTTTTTGTAACAAATGTTTAATAAAATTCATCAAAATAAAAACTTGTTGCGAATGGTTTAATGCAAAAGGTAATTTCTCCATAAAAATACAGTTGTCTTGTTCTCAAGCATCAAAGACCCATTCAAAGCATTAAACAAATAAAGAAAAGCAGCAAAAATGTTTTTTCTCCACATGAAATATCGCTTAGATGCAACAGTTGTGTGAGCTCTCTCTTCTCTCTCCATCTCATCTGTCCTATCTTACTCTTTGTCTCTTTCTTTCAGACCCTGTTTTTTCATACTGGAAGAGGAGGGGTGAGGGGGTGGGTCATTATTCTATTTAAGAGGTACAATTTTAGTAATGGCTTTTGCTGCAGTCCACAGAGGCACAGCCAGCCTCCCTCAATATCCTGAACATTATTTGCTCGTTTAGTTAAATGATGTCTCTAATTGGTTCATAATTAGTTGTAATGAGGCGGGCCCGAACGTCTCTGATGCAGATACGTCTTAATTCAACATGGCATCTCGCTTCTTCAGGAATAGTTGCCCATGGTTTTCAGAGGGTTGGAAGCGAGAGGAAGGCTGGAAGGGGGAGGTTTCCTGCCACTGTGTGTTCCAGTAAATTGGAAAATGAAGTTTGCGGAGCAGTGGGGTTGAAGACCGGGCCATCATGAGCACTGCTGCTGTCTTTCTTAAATGATCTGGCCAATTGTCAAGAACCAATAGGGCCGTTACTTTGACATGGAACAGACAGAACAGAGTATTTACGGCGCGTTGGAGATTTGTTTCATAAATGTTTACTAAAACATTCATTTTTTTATGGTAGATGCAAATTGTGTGTATGTATGTGTGCGTGTGGGGGGGGGGGGGTGGTCTGTGATCGTAAGTGAATGCTGTGAAAGAGGGTAACTGAAGGTCATTGCGGCGGGTTGGTGTTAACATAAGACCCTTTTGTGGTTTGGATAAATGAACATGTCCATTCACTGGAGCCCACTCACCCCTTTTAAGCAGCACAGCCTAGTAATACACACAAACACGATCACACTTTTATACACACACAATCAGTGGTGCCCAATCACTTCGCTTAAACAGCTCTAACAACTGCACGCAGAGCCAGTCCGTCTGCCATCCCTATGCTCTCTGTTGATTTTTCTCGCTCTCTGTTTTCTTTCTCTCACCCACACGCCCAGATAAGCTCACTCATTCAAGCTGGACAGTAAAAGTTGATCATGCATTCACTTACTCACTTGAAAGTAATTTTACAAAAAGCAACTGATAGGAAAGTACATATTTGTTGTTTGAAGAATGACTTATTGAGCTTTTCTCTAGAAGTCAACCTGCATGTCATATCTGGATGAGGTATCTGATTAAATGTGTGTTTTGTTTTTTTTTACTTTATATTCTGCTTTTTTTTAAGGCCAAAAACATTTTACCAAGTAATCGAAATACATACTAATAATATTACTTTATAATATTATTTTTTATAATATTATTTTTTTAATTATTGCTATTATATTTCTTTTAGAATTGGGGTTAATATATAATATATATGATGTAATAATATATAGTAGAATATTTATATTTATAATACTTTCAATACTACTTGACATCTTAAAAAAAAAAAAAAAAAAAAAAAAAAAAAAACAAATA
>JAUMHQ010000025.1:1422105-1433574 GCA_032361165.1 Enteromius paludinosus | reverse complement strand
TTATGTCCATGTACTGAACTGTTATTATTCAACCATGCCACGGTAAATTCAGTTTTCCATTCTATGGCACCTTTAAAAGAACAACATTTATATAAAATATGAATATGTATATTCTTACTAGATAGAAGTATTAATTTCTTAAACAAAAAATTACTTAAACTAAACTTTTAAACATTTTATAACAGCAATATATTAGAGTAAATCATTTACATTTATTTTATTCAAATTCTACTTGTAACCGTTATCTTTCTGATAAAGGCCAGATGTTTGTTTGTGTTGTGCAACCTGCATGAGCAAATTCGGTTTTTATGGGCTAATTTAGTTGATCCAAATCTTGACTAGTGTTGTTCACAGAGTTAGTAGGTATGTCATGCAGTGTTCTGGTGGTTCACTTTGCTTTGGAAAGGGTTTGAATAATTTCACATCTGTTTGAATTATTTATAATACCCCTTTCAGTAGTATCTGGAGAGATGGTGTGGCCAGGCACATAGATCTTACTCATAATCCAGAGAGAAATGTATCTTCAGGTTGGATAGAAAAAGATGTGGATGTGTTTTGCCAGATCACAGACTGTTATTGGCACATTTCTGCTGCCTCAGACCATTTGGCATTTATCTGAAAATGTGGTCTTATTTTTGTAGTGTGGCCGTGAAAAGAAGCATTTACATGCCGCCGAGAAGCCTTGATTCGTTGTAGTGAATCCCCCGTGGGCTTGACTGCACCATGTGAGGAAAACGACCCCACCAGCGTGAAGAGAAATGCCAATAATCCAGTCAAGCTGTGTCTGGCCTTCAGTCTCGGGGGCAATGGGGGAGATGTATGGATATATATATCCTCTGTAGCTAATATAGCGGCATTAGAGGGAAGCATGTACTTCAAGTGTATGAAGCAGAGTTTAGTCTGACAGTCAGAGCATGCCTGCAGGAATATAGACTATTTATGTGGATTTTAAATGAATCAGAGCTGGAAATAGGCCTAATTAAAGATCTGTTTGTAGTCTGCTATGCATAAACTAAAAGAATAAATCTTCCAAAATGTCATTGAAAGTAACAAAGAAGATATTTTGAAGAATGTTGTGAACTAGACAGTTTTGATTCTTATTGACTTCCATTGTATGGGCAAACAATAAGTAGGTTGCGTTCACGTATATAATGTCACTTTATAGTAATTCAGATGAATCGATATGATTTGAAATGAGATGTTTTTTAAGCAGACTCGTGGTCTATTGAAAGTTGCTGATTGACCATTTACTGTGGATTGTGTCATTTGCGATTGTTTGAGTTTGAGAGGTTTTCCTTACGCTGTGTGCAGCAGCTGTAATCAGGCTGTCCAAAACCAGATGCACAGGAAGGAAGACTATTGTAACTCCAAGAGGCCATTTTTAGAATTTCCTCACAGAGAGCACACATACAAATACAGAGACTTTGGGCTGTCTTCCTCTGTTTCAAAAGACTATCTTTCTGAATTGTTCGTCAGGAGTCGGTGCACGTTTGCCATTTAAAACCGTCTGTGTTCTCCCGGGATACACAGGCCAGTACGTTCACCTCAACTCACAAAGGTTAATTACCTCAGTTTTCATTGTGTTACATCTTTAAGTATTCTTTATTTTTAAATTTCATCTGCTGTTCAGGTAATAGCCTGTAAGTCTAAGGTAACTATCCCTGCAGAAAAAAGCATCCTAAACCAGTCTAAGCTCATCATTAGACATGCATTCCATAGAACTCTCTATGCCTGTAATGTATATTCTTTACTATATATTTTTCCTTTTTCTGTATTTTATGTTTACCTACGATATTCTCCAAAAGGTTGGAGTTGATAAGATTTTTGAAAGAAGTATTTAATATGCACCAAGGCTACATTTACTTGATCAAAAACATTGTGCAAGTAGTCATTTTATTCCTGTTGTGAGGAAATTTGTTGAATATATTTGTGGAAGCAGACACTTTTTTTTCCCAGTATTCTTTGATAAATAGAAAACATGAAATATAAATCTTTTGTAACACTATACATGTCTTTATACATTTCACTATTGATCAATTTAATGTGCTCTTGCTGAAGAAAAGTTCATTTCTTTAAAAAATGTGTATTTACTTGAACTGCAAGCTGTGAATCAATATCAGACAGACAGGTTTTGAAACCCAGAACAACTTAATCAGTTTCATTAGTTTGCACCAGACAGACATGATTAAAGTGAGAAAGAATCCTGATGTCTTCCATTTGTGCCCGCCTAGTGAACCAATGGCAGTTTTGCCGTATCATCCCACAGAGCTTACACGCATCCATCTGACTGACACAGCTGCTGGATCTTGCTGAGTTCACAGGTGACTCTGATCTCTTCACTTTGCTGGTATAGCATTACAAAGAGAAAGCTGCTCTGTTGTGTAGATGACTGCCAGTTACAGCTCTATCCAGCGCTGCAAAAATCAATGCTCTCTCTCTTTCTGCTCCTACTCTCAGTATGTATTGTGTATCTCTGAGGTAGTGGGACACTGGCATCGATTTGGGAGGAGACTGTTGGGATGAGATAATGCGTCATATGCCCATTTTTTTAAAAGCATTTGTGATGCTATTTATGATTTCTGGCTTGCGGTTTAGGGGTGTGACGGAGTTGTAGATGCAGATGTCGAAACACTCATCTGGTCTGTCTTTGGTAATGTAATGGGAGTTTTCTGCACTCTCCGAACCCTCTAATTTTTCTCCAAACTTAACATTCCAGCATTATGAGACGAGAGGAAATCCTACAGACGCATTCTTCCATGTTATTTATCCTGTCTGAGTCTGAAACTCTCAGATATAGGCCTATTCAAGGTAACAAAAAACAAAAACAAACATGTAGTATGTAGTTGGATTTTAGTATCTTAATGGTGCACTTAATGGTGCAGCCTTATTTTTTAAAAGCCATTGTTTAGGATTTTGGCCAGTTGTCATGCATGGTTAATCTGAAATTGTGTCCCTATGAGGAAAAGTGAGAATGTCCCTTATTTTCCTCTGCTGATGTTAACAACCCTAACCGGGAAAGAGACTAATAAGATTGCAGCAGCCGCAGCTGTTGTCCAGCTTCTCTCACCCACTGTGTGTGGGATGTGTGTTTGTGTATGAATGTGAGTGTTTGTTAGTGTGTTTGTGAGTGAATAGGGCCAGCTGGAGACATTGAGTGCGAGCGAGAGGATGGCCGGCTGTGTTTGGTTTTTGGCATTTGCAGCGCTGCGTCTCTGAATGGACCTTCACATACACGTGAACTGGAGCAGTCCTGCCCTGTCAATGGCCCCTCTTTGAGACGGCTTGCCTCAGTAGTTGTTTGTGGTCTGTTCAGCTGAAGTATATAACTGTGTTGAGTGTGTTTAACTTGGACTGATTTAAAATATCAGCCGTAGACTGTAATGTTCACACAGAATTCATCGGAAAGTTCTAGTGAGTAATGTAGTCTAATACAATTGATCAAAAACACTTGTTTTACAGCTTGAGATATGCATACACAGTTTTCCCTTTTTCTGATCTGGTTTCACTTACTAGGGATTCTCAAGTTGACATCATGATGGATTCGCTTTTCTTTATCTCTGCATTTGGTTATTATTTTTGGAAAATGTTCAAAACAAAAGTTACAGAGCAAGCAGTCATTTGTCTCGGGCTTGGTGAGATTTGATTTAAACTGTGGAAAAATCAAATAATTCAAAATGAAATAAAACCGTAGTGCGTTATACAGAGATGTAATCTTTTACAGATGGGTTTGTCCTTCTTTCTCTGTGTATGTCATAATATTCTTAACCATATTAAAGGGACTCGTAGTTTGAAATTCTAAACAGAGAACTAGATTAAAATACCCCAGTTGCTCTCATAATGATCTGTTGAAGATCTTAAGTATATGAGCATAAACTCAACGCTGAAAAGTTTTTTTAAGGTGACGCTGAGGTTATGATTAGGTTTTGATATTGCAACCCATTGTGCAACTATCAGTTAATCATTTTTTTTTTTCTTCAGTCTTGCCAAATTCCCTTTTACCCACTTCAGTTCTGACTTTTGCTTTCAGTAAGAAAATAATGGTGTAATGAACATTATATAAACAAATTTTGTATTATTATTATTATTATTTTTGGTCCTGCGTTTTCGGGTAGCAGTGTTGTTTTCTCTTTCTTTTTTATTCTCTTTTGTGTGGGAAATTGGGTCATGTGAAAATAAAAGTTGCTCAGTGAAGAATTAGGGGAGAAGAAAAGGAGTGATGCCTTTGAGAATGGCAAATATAAATCTACTTTCTTTTTTCGATATGTAATTATCAATAATAAAATGAATAAAAAAAAAAAATAGGAAAGGTACGGTTATGGCTGACATTGTAGTCAAATAAATATTTCAGATCTTCAAATATATCAGTGTTGCATATTTTATAAATAACAGATTCCAGACCTAAATCCACTTCTTTGCATGTCAGTGGTCCATATGTCTCTTGGCTCTATTATTTCTGTGTACTGAGCTGCTTGGAATTCCTCTGAATTTGTAATTCCACAGAGGAGGTATGACCTCTGACTCCTCCTGCTTCCTGTCAGAATTTTGTATAACATTCCAGAACGGAGCTTGAACACCCGTTCTCTCCCTTTCTCATGCGTACAAGAGGAGGGGTAAAAACAGGATACCCTACTACCCTTTTTTTTTCATTTCATCTCTCCATTCTCTGTCTGATTTGTTTCTTTTCGCTGTTGGAGTTGATGCATATGTAATGGTACTAGCATGTGTAATCACCTTATTGAAAGAGTCCTATTGTGTTCAGTGTTTTCAGAAACTTTAGATGTGAGCTGGATTTCAACTTTCGCAAAAAAACCTGCAGAGCAAATAATTCCAAATTTTGCCCAATAATAATAATCTATCAAATTGGCCAACAACTTGAAGTGAAAACTTTTTTTCCCAATATTTACTGTTTACGTATTGTGTTAAAACATCTCATTATGTCAGCCAATTCTGAGTAAAATAATTGATTTATATGGGTTTTTTTTCCATTGTTGACAATAATTTGTGGCACATCCATTCAGGTCAGACTGCAGATAAATTCGTTGTCATACTTATGTGTAAATAAGGCTTTAAAACAGCAGGAAAATCAACAGAATTGGTCCGTTTCGCACTCGGCCATAATGCAAGTAATTTTCCACCATTTATGTCCATTTTCTGCTTTCCAATTCCCACACATGTTTGGATTCTCTGTTGTGACTTAAAGAGTCTCATTGAAAAGCCGTGTAATACACACACGTAAAAAACACAATCACAGCCCTAATCAAGTAGCTCTCAATCAGCCGCCACGGACACGGTCGCCATTGACGTTGAGTAATTACTCGCGCAACTTTAATGTGTTATAATGAAGTCCACGTACAGTGAGCCGTGTTGCCATGTAAACAAACTTAAGTTCCCTTAACCTGCAAATCCATTCGCGGAAACGTATAAAAAGACGGTCAAGTGTGTGTTTCTGAATAACACTTCACTTATAGGCGTTTATCATTATAGACAATCATTTTACTCCTTCAGTATTGATTTTGACGTTCCATTGTCCCATTTTAAAATCAATCTCGGTAGCTGGAGCGCGTGTATGCGGTGAGTGGTTGAAATGAAGTGTGAGCCGCAGGTAGCCAGTCACTCAACCCGTAATTACTCGTTGAAGAGAGCCACGCTCATTCTGTTCACTCCAGCGCTCAGTATGGGGTAAAGGCGGGAAAAAAGGATGAACGCTCAGAAAAACGCGGCATCCCGCGGAGCGAGGAACCGGGGCGCACGTTTAGCGTTCAGGGTGCTCAGCATCCAAGTGTTTTAGAGAAGCTATTAGGCCCGGCTAATGAGGACGACGGGAATGGACAAATACAACCTCTAATTCGATTCAAATGTCAGTGTGGAGGGGAGCAGCTGTTGCTGTAGTGGTCTAAAGCTCTTAAAGGATTTGATGATTTTATGACCAAATAATGTAAAATGTTAGACATAAGCGATGTTATAAAAAAAAAAAAGGTATGGCCAAATGAATGGTCTTTCAGACAAATTCGTTGAACATTAATTGAGGCTTTTAAGTCTCGTTCCCACAGAAAATAATTTCTAGTGAAGAATCACCATTGATGGTGCCACTTAGCCCTGTTCTCCATCTGTGACCATGAAACTGAGCCCTAGAGTGCTTCTGAGCACCATTTAAATGGATTTTGAGAATGTTTTAGAAGTTCAGTTGGCATTGGTGATGTGTTCATTTACAAAAATGTACCATGGCAACTGTAGTTTCTTTAGGGCAAACAAAAAACTTAATTTTTTTTTAACAAATGACCCAACATAAAACCAAGAAACACACAATAAAACACTATAATTGTGTGAAACTTCAGACTATGCTGTTAGACTAAAGGTACGTCCACATTTACGGTGGTTTGGTGAATTTTCAAGCAAAATCTAGTCTAGTATATTTTTTTGTTGTTGTTGCAAATGCACCTTAATAAATGGCAAACGGGACCTTATTAAAGCCACAACGTCTTTCTCAACAGGCAACAGAAAATTGCTTGTATGAAGGCATCAAAAATATCTTTAAACATTAAAATTGGTATTATCATAAGCTCTCAAAGGAAGATTATTAACATTACTGTAGGCTGGTCTTTGTTTGTAATGTTTGGTTTCTCAGTGTTCTTTCTTTCTTTTTTTTTTATTCACTTTGCAGATGCAATGGCCACTCCATCTCCAGCCAAGAGTATGGGCGACCCAGGCATCACGCCACTTTCCCCCACACACATACTGGTGAGCTCTGCATTTTACTGCCAGCATGACGTCACCCATTACTTGAGAGAAATGTCCAGTGTGCAAATGTGGCTTTAATGGAACATCTTATTTACACTGAGCTGCAATTACATGCAACAATTTAATGCTTGACATATACTTGAGAGCATCTTTCCCTTT
Source organism: Enteromius paludinosus (assembly GCA_032361165.1). Taxonomy (NCBI): domain Eukaryota; kingdom Metazoa; phylum Chordata; class Actinopteri; order Cypriniformes; family Cyprinidae; genus Enteromius; species Enteromius paludinosus. Next base: position 1,426,677 of record JAUMHQ010000025.1, on the reverse strand, counting down.
TTCCATTTCCCTCATTTTCCCTCTGCTTCTTTTCCCTCTTTTCTTTCTACAGAAGGACTCAGAAGAAAATGAGCCTACGAGACACCCCTATGTGGTGGTGGTGGCCATTGACTTTGGCACCACCTCCAGTGGCTACGCATACGCCTTCACTAAAGAGCCAGAGTGCATTCACACTATGAGGTGAGACAAAAGGTGCAGAGAGAGGGTGTGAGGGGGGGTTGTAAATGTGAAATAATAGAGCAAATTCAAATTAATAGATCCAAAAAAACCAGAAGGAATCAGCATTTTTTTGCATGTGATTTTTTTTTTTTTTTTTTGTGCGTGTATAAAAAAAAAAGATATATAATTTTTGATTTCTTGCTGGAGTAACAGATTATGATTTCTAGTTACTCTGCGTAGTTCACTCTTCTGCAGACATTAATATGATTGTCTATCCATTAGATGGTCATGTCTCTATTTCAGTCAAACTTTTTCTTTCTGGGCACTTAAAATTATTAGATATTAGAACTGTGTAATATTCATATGTATCTGTGTGTAGCATACAAGAACATTAACCCACAGCTGCTCTGTTACCCTGACTTGACCTACTTGGTCATGTGACCTTTGACTCGGCTCCCCAGAATACCTGCTGTGGAGAGTCAGGCACGTGTTTCCCACCCAAATGGGCATGTGGGCATAATTTTAGGCATCAGACTCGTTATGAAAGTAATGAGAAATAGAATTCATGTGGATTAGTTAGAAATAGGATTCTGTTAAACATCACAAGTACATCTATATAGGGTGTCTTCACTATATATTCACATATTTGAATAAACAATTGTTTAAGTATGAGTGCAAGTGGAGGTATAAATAAACAAAAAGATGGTGTTTTCCTTTGAAACTTGAAGGCCATTATACAATGGGGTAAAAAAAAAGTATTGTCAGCCACCAATTGTGCAAGTTCTCCCACTTAAAAAGATGAGAGAGTCCTGTAATTTTCATCATAGGTATAACTCAACTATGAGAACAAAGACAAATTGAAAAAAAAAAATTCAGAAAATCACATTGTAGGATTTTTAATTAATTCATTGGTAAATTCCTTGGTAAAAATAAGTATTTGGTCATGTACAAATAAGCAAGATTTCTGGCTCTCACAGACCTGTTCTTCTTTAAGAAGCTCCTCTGTCCTCCACTGGTTACCTGTATTAATGGCATCTGTTTGAACTCGTTATCAGTATAAAAGACACCTGTCCACAACCTCAAACAGTCACACTCCAAAGTGCACTATGGCCAAGACCAAAGAGCTGTCAAAAAACACCAGTAACAAAATTGTAGACCTGCACCAGGCTGGGAAGATGGAATCTGCAGTAGGTAAGCAGCTTGGTGTAAAGAAATCAACTGTGGGAGCAATTGTTAGAAAATGGAAGACATACAAGAACACTGATAATCTCCTTTGATCTGGGGCTCCACTCAAAATATCACACAGGGGGACCTAGTGAATGACCTGCGGAGAGCTGGGGCCAAAGTAACAAAGGCTACCATCAGTAACACACAGGGACTCAAATCCTGCAGCGCCAGACGTGTCCTCCTGCTTAAACCAGTACATGTCCAGGCCCATCTGAAGTTTGCTATAGAGTATTTGGATGATCCAGAATAGGATTGGGAGAATATCATAAGGTCAGAAAGGGACAGATATGGTCAGAACTATTTGGTAAAAACTCAACTTGTCGTGTTTGGAGAAGAAAGAATGCTGAGTTGCGTCCAAAGAATGTCATACCTACTGTGAAGCATGGGGGCTTTGGGGCTGTTTTACAGCAAAGGGACCAGGACGACTGATCTGTGTAAACGAAAGAATGAATGGGTTCATGTATTGTGAGATTTTGAGTGAAAACCTCCTTCCATCAGCAAGGGCATTGAAGATCAAACGTGGCTGGGTCTTTCAGCATGACAATGATCCCAAACACACCACCCGGGAAAAGAAGAAGTGGCTTCGTAAGCATTCCAAGGTGCTGGAGTGACCTAGCCAGTCTCCAGATCTCAACCCCATAGAAAACCTTTGGAGGTAGTTGAAGGTCTGTGAGAACGTGCACAATTGGTGGCTGACTAGGGATGTAACGGTATTGTAAATACCGTCGTACCGCAATATCAAATATTAGGGACATTTTTCCCTAAAAGCGACTAGCGACAAATCTAGAGACTTCTTGGAAGAAGTCAGCAAGTCTCCGGTACGCGCGAGTGCGAGCCCTTATTTTCTCGGCGCGCACACACCTCTCTCTGCGTCTGTTCTGTTCAGCGAGAGGCTGAGAGGGGCAGGGCTTTCAGTTATAATAGATATTATGTTGCTTCTAACTCTATTTTACATGCAAATAGAGCCAAAATCACAGCATAGCCATTGTCTATATCTTATGTGTACTTGGTTTCATTATTATGAATTATAAATATAATTATAAACGATTATCTCCTCTTAATTAGTTTTGTTTTTTATGTAAATGATTCAATAAATACCGTATCATGCCGTTCATACTGAGGTATTTCCGTACCGTGAAGTTTTGATACCGTTACATCCCTATGGCTGACTAAATACTTTTTTGCCCTTCTTTTGAAAGAAAAGTGCCTGGTTAATTTGAGCTGTGATTCAAATTAACCAGGTTTGTTTACAGAGACTGACATTGTTAACTCTGATGAGCTGAAACCTTATGTACTGTTACAGATATGCCAATAATTGACCGTTTAATTCTTTTAAAAACAAAAGGGGGGCCCAGAATATATTTAAAAATCGAATATGTATAAATTTAAGTGCATAACCTAACAAAATATCAAATCAAGTGGCAAGCATATGACTTTTATTGACAATTTTGCAGTACTTTTTACTGGTTAGTCTTTGTATAAATTTGGTGGGTCTATAAAATCACATCATTATTATAGAGTGTATAAAATCAGTTCTCTAATATGATCATTTTGGCTTCTCTCTATGCTCAGACGGTCTGTAGTCAGACTGCTTCTGATTCGTCCTGGAAGTAAAAGCCCATGAATATTTTAAGTGCTTCTGTCTCTGTACAATGCTTGTACTGGTTTTCTGGCTGCCTCGATATGGATGAAGAAGATGATGAGTTGAGGGATATTTTAAGTCATCTTAGGTCAGTTCTCTCTTAATTAGGAAAAAAGGTGAAAAGCTACAGCAGCTCCAAACGCACCCTCCAATTGGTTGATTTTTTTTTCTTTTCTTTGTTGCTAGGCGCTGGGAGGGCGGTGACCCAGGTGTGTCCAATCAGAAGACGCCCACCACCATTCTACTGAGTCCAGACAGAAAGTTCCACAGTTTAGGTTATGCAGCACGAGATTTTTACCACGACCTGGATCCCACCGAGTCTAAGCAATGGCTCTACCTGGAGAAGTTTAAAATGAAACTACACACTACTGCAGTAAGGATACACTCATACAGCATTGATTTTTGTTTGTTAGTGTTGGACCTGAGGGGACTGGGAGTCCATGCACCTATTTCATCAAGGAAATTGATAATAAGTGAGAGGACATGGCCTTCCCCTAATGTATGCTTAATGCCCAATAAAGATATATTCAAATATTAGTTCTTACTACATAACTTTTATAACGAGTAATGCAAATGAAAGTTTGACTCATTACCTATAGTTTAACTAGTCAAAGCCTAAATAACTGGAATAATGCTATTAATGAGTTTTTTAATTTATGACATTTAACATAAGTTTACAAAAATAGATTCCTCTTGCAGAGTATATTTTATTCATTGTGAATGTGGTCATAAGTCTATATAGTGTACAAATGAATTTGAATTGATATGTCATTCTCCTTCTTGTTTCTGAGTGTCATTATTGTCATTTTATCTTCTTTAGAATCTGTCAATCGATACAGATTTACATGCTGCCAATGGAAAAAAGGTGAAAGCTCTGGATATTTTTGCTTATGCTCTGGCCTTTTTTAAGGAGCAGGCTCTTAAGGTATGTTTTAGTGTCATCATCATGATCATCATCATCAATATTTTATTCACACAAGTTTATGTACTCTATCATTTAGAACTTTTGCGTTAATATTTTTAAAGTTCTTGAAAGAAGTCTCTTATGTTCATCAAGGCTACATTTTTATGTAGTAAAACACTGAAAAATGTTAATACGTTAAATATATTTTACATTAAAGTATTTTCTTCTATTTTAGTATTTTTTTTTAAATACAATTTATTCGTGGCAAAGCCGAATTTTTAGTAGCCATTTGTCCAGTTTACTGTCATATGATACTTCGTAAACCAGTCCAACATGCTAATTTAATGCTGAAACATTTCTTATTATTATCAGTGTTGAAAACAGTGTTTAACTTTTTAATGTGTTTTATTTATTTATTGTGCTAAATTTTATTTTAGGATTTTACGATGAATAGAAAGTTCAAAAGAACAACATTTGTTTGAAATACAATATATTGTAATTAAATTAGTGCTGTCAAAAGATTAATCGCGATTAATCGCATCCAAAATAAAAGTTTTTCTTTTCAATATATATGCGTTTATGCTGTGTTTGTTTATTATGTTTATATTAAAACACACACATACAGTTTACATTTTGAAAG
>JAUMHQ010000025.1:1407199-1422005 GCA_032361165.1 Enteromius paludinosus | reverse complement strand
ATAATTGACTCCGGACCGTTGAATTATTAGAAAAATAATGCACACCCGAGGTGGTGATGCGGCCACGACGCGAAGCGAGTCAATTATTCCTTACTTAACTGATCGGTTACTATGGTGACAGGAAAAACATATTTTACCTATAGGGGAATGATTAGATGAGAGTTGTGGAAATTGTTAATAATTTAATATTTTATTCTGTTTGAACAGCATATTTTAGGAGATATTGCACCAAAAACAATTGCAAACCCATTATATTTGGTTAAGAATTCCTTATATGTAAGAAGACCATCAGAATTTAATAATTGATCTACCAAAACAATGTTATTTCGAAATGCAGTTTTTAAAAATAATTGATTATTGTTTTTTTTAAATGTCCTTAATATTCCAAATAAAATAATGATGTGGTGAAAAATTGTGTTTGGTAATCAAATTCCACGCTAGAAAAGCTTGACGATAAAATGCTGAACGTTTTACAGGTATTTTATTAATATCGATATTACACACAAGAAAAAAAATGATGCCACTGAGATTAGATAAAATATGAAGGGGAATTGTATTCCAAATAGACGTTGGGCACTTAACAAGATTCCTAACCCAGCTGATTTTAAAGAAAGTATTATTAATTGTAGAGAAGTCCAGTTGAGACCACCATTTTCATAAAACTGTTTTCCTTATATAATGTATTCTATTCTTCCAGACGAAATTAAATAACATTTTATCAACCTCCTTTGCAATTCTATCATCGACCGAACAAACTGTGCGTGTTGATGCTGTCAGATTTCACACGTTCATTTGAAAGACTTTTGACCCCATCCGCCTTCCATAGAGTCCGTTTCGCCTGATGACTTTTTGTCTGAAGCCTTTTAATGAGGCATTTGAAGCCTTTCGGTCTAAGTCACGATGCCGTTTGGTCCTCTGACAAAGGCCTTTTATTCTGAGGCGTGACGCATTTTCATTTTATGACTGAGGTCTGAGGATGTCCTAAAATGTACACCGTACTTCTGTGGCCTACTCCGAATACTACAAGCACTCCTATTCAAAACACCTCAAACCAAATACAACTGGCCTACCCAAAAGTAATGTAAGAGGCAGTTCCTGGCATTAGAGAAATAAAATCTGATACTGTCAGAAGCCAAGTTACATTTTTGTTTTGAAAAAAATATATATAATTATTAAAGAGTCAACACAGCCCCCTGGTGTTTGTTACGCGTACATTTTTGAATCAGCAGTTCGCTTCAGCATCGCGTTGACTTCCAATAAATGTTTTAATTATTTAAAAACTGTTTTAAATATATATATAAAACAATAATAATATAATACAAATAATGTATTAATATAAATGAGTTTATAATGTAGTTATCATATATTTTAAATATCGCCGTATGTTTCTCATTATTAAATCAAAGCAAACGTATGGATTTTTTAGATTTAAAAATGCTAGCCAAGAGATTTACCCGCCATTTCAGAAGTAATCTGAACAAAAGAACCGTGTGTGTGAGGTAGTTTAATATCATTCACTGTCCATTTGTGGGCCTTTTTCCAGTGCTGAGAGTACTTTACTCGCCACTAAAACATCATCCTCACTAGTCCCCGCCCATACGCCCTGCAGGTAAGTATTAATAAAAGGATTTTATTATGAAAACCCAGCAATTATAGTTAGACTGAAGCACCCTCGTACGGGATCCCACCCCATCTGAATATGAGTCTAAACGCAAAGCACTTCTGATTCAATTTGTACAAGCGGTAGGGGTGTATGTGTTATTTTAACAGAGGAGAGAGTGGAGGACCACTCAACTTCAAACAGGACAGGGTCTCTGTGTGTGTGTGTGTGTGTGTGTGTGTGTGTGTGAGAGAGAGAGAGAGATTTATCAAAGAAGTGAGATCATCAACATGGCTCATCAGTCAGAACTTGGCTGGTTGCTAGGGTGATAGTGAGAGGGTCTCTTCAGAGGTACCGCCCACACACGGCTCTGTCACCAACAGAATCATGATCTGCAGGAGTGGCCGCTTGACACATTTTCTGCATTGTGAAGCATATGTTCCTCGCCCCTCTATCAGGTAATCCTGTAATTATTTTATTGCCTGATTATTTGTTTATTTAACAGAAACACCCACAACTAAGCGATACAAGGGCCTTGAAAACTGAGAAGAGGGCTGAAATTGTTCAACTGGGCATCAGAAGTGAAGCTATACACCATTAAAATGTATACTGCGAGCAGAGCTGGATGTCCTGTTCATTATAACATATCATCAATCAAAAATGACTTTAACATTATTACAAAACATATATATTGAATGCTGTTCACACAATATTATATATATACTACCGTTCAAAAATTTAGGGTCAGTAAGATATTTAATGGGTTTTAAAGATGTTTCTTATGCTCATCGAGGCTGCATTTATTAGATTAAAAATCCAGAAAAAAACTGTCATATTGTGAAATATTATTTCAACTGTTTTCTGAATATACTGATTTATTACTAGTATTGTCAGTGTTGGAAACAGTTGTGCAGCCAAATATATTTATATATATTTATTTATTTATTTATTTTTTCCTCAGGATTCTTTGATAAATAACAAGTAAAAACAACATAATTATTTACCAAATATAAAACATTTCTAAAATGTAAATGCTATGACTTTTTTGTTCATTTAATAGATCCTTTGTTAATAAAAGTATTCATTTCTTCCTACTTTTGAACAATAGTGTAACAGTAAACTAAATTATTATTCATTTTAAATAAATGCTTCTCTTTTTAATATTTTAATGATCAAAGAATCCTAAAAAACTATTAAGCAGCTCAACTGTTTCCAACACTGATAAAAACTATGAATATTAGAATGATTTCTGAAAGGTCTGAAAGTGACACTGGAGTAATGATGCTTTGTATCACAGTAATACATTACATTTTAAAATATATTCACACAGAAAACAGTTATTTTAAATTGAAATAATATTTCACAATATTACAAATTCTCTGGATTTTTAATCTAATAAATACAGCCTGTATATGAGCATAAGAAACATCTTTAAAAACCATGAAATATCTTGAACGGTAGTGTACATGTATATATATTATGAATAACCAATTAGCTTATTGATTTTTGAAGGATCATGTGACACTGAAGACTGGAGAAATGGCTGCTTTGCCATCACAGGAATAAATTATATTTTAAAATATATTAAAATAGACAACATTTTTTAAATTGTAATAATATTTCACATTATTACTGTTCTTACTGTATTGCAGCCTCAGTAAGAGGTTTTCAAAAACAACCTGCACAGATGAAAAAATTATCAACACATGAACAGTAAAGTGTTTAAGCCTACATACAATGGCCCTAAGTATTTAGATATTTTTTTAAATTATATTTGAAAATAATTATTTTACAGTGCATTGCATGAATAAGAAAAGACCAAATAGCATTTGCAAATGTGTTTTTCTCTGAATACAGTAACTTCCAAACAGGAGCTTCAAAGCCATTAACTTGGTTTGAACATTTTAATCATTTTAGGCTACATAACACGTATCATGCAATAATGCAGTCAGCTTTAAAAATATAATATTTTGTAAGTTACATATGATAATTTAGTTGTTTTGACAGTTTATTTATTGTTTTAAAATCCTTAAAAACATTTTGTGAAATGTTCTGCATTAACAACGCACTTGCTTTACTTTTAAATGAGTGCTGCTTATGCCTTAGTTTGATATTTCAGACTTTAAATGCAGCGATATTCCTTTATTCCAAGTGTGGCTAAAGCATTTATTTTTCGACAGCTCTTTAGCACAGACCATTAAGTTTGATTAAGAATTTACTGAAACTGTGGCAGAGCCTTGACTAATCGGCCTGAAGCTTGTTTTCAAACTTTCCGTTCTGCTATTCATCATGGGAGCATGCTGTCATCCGGATATTCCTTCTGATAAGCTACTGTAATTACTGGAATCAGAGATCTATGTTATCATTAGCTTTGTGCACAATGAAGAAATAAAAGATGAAGAGAAAGAGTGACAGAGAGAGAGAGATGAGTGCGTATTTGAGGGCATTCAACCCCTCCTTTTCACTTGCCACGGTTTAATTCAGATTCTAACACCATAATGCAGTTTTACTCAGAGCTGAAGCCTGCAGATTGTTCTGATGGGTATTGTGAGTTTTGATGGCTTAAATGAGTAAAAAGTCAGTGTGAATGCAAATGTACTTTGTTAGTGTCACCATGAAAATGGCAGCATGCCTTTTTAATGCCTTATTTTTACAGCTCTGATTATAGGTTGGGTATTCAAACAAGTGAATGAGAAAACAATGAGCAGGCAATCAGGACTTCATAAAGCAGAGAGCAGCATGGGACAGATTAATGAGAGTGCGTCACACACATACGCACTCAAGCAGCCTTTAGAAATGACACTCATGCGTGTGACATATTAAAAGAGGGCTTGCACTTTGAGCGGAGATGTGAAAAGGATCAGAGGACCGTTAACGTGTAATTTAGAGCCCAACCTGAATGCTGTTTGCACAAAAGCAACAGAAATTCTGTCAGCATCAATATGGAGAGACGTTTCATGAGTCACGTCGACCCTACGGAGGAGGAGAGGCTTCGACGGACGTGGATGGCTACACCCACATGTCACATACATTAGCATTCAGATGAACAACAGTAACTGCTTTTAATTTGGGTGTTAAAAACAGTCTCAGTGAGAAGAATGGCTTCAGGAGAGAAAGGCACCAGAGCTAATGGACGGGAGACATACGGTGCTTGTCTGTAGAGTGTTAGATGACCCCATAAACCATAAGAATCATTCACTATTTAAACGATGGGTTCCCACAAAGGTTTGTGAAATTACAAACCAGCTTTTCAAACAGCGAATATGTCCACCCTATCAAATCCCAGATAGCACACGTACGTCTGCAAGATGACTGTTAAAGACCCCTTGATCTGGAATGCATCTGCTGTCACAGATGTCAGTTTTACACACATTCTAATTCATAAACATCTTATAGACGTCTGTTTGATATCTAAAAGGAGATGCATAATAGATGCATTGCAGATGAGCAAACAACCTAAATAATACGTCTTGCAGATGTAAATGCAGACATCAAATAGACATTTCCTAGATGTGGGGTGCTAACGGGGATTGTACAAAATCAGAAAAAAAGGTACAAAGCTCTTACCCCAAAGCTAAAAATGACATCTCTTTGCCTTTTCTTGTCCTAAAGGGCACATATTAGTAGCTTTAAAGTACATATTACTACAAAAAAGTGTAAATGTTGGTAGCTGTTGAAAGAGTAGCTATTGCCCCAGTGACAGTTCTGTACCTTTTTTGTTTATCTTACTATTGATTATCGCTCTTTATTGAGTATTAATAGTATTAAAACATGTATTAATGTAGTATTAAAAAATGTCTTGTGTGGAAGTATCGTTTCAGTAAGTTTGTGAAAGTGGTTGGGTGAAATGATTACCCTGCTTCACAGAGCATCTGCACAGAAGTGATGGTATACTGCCACCTTTCGGACAAAACAACTCAAAACAATGCAACGTCAGCCCAGCGAGAAGTGGCATTGTTCTGAAAGTAGTATTTACTTGTAGTACTTGTTTAATCTGATACGACGGAAATACTAGATATTATATTAGCAGAATGTATTTCAATAAATAAATGTAGTTTTTTTAAATAATAAATACATTCAATCATGTTAGATGTGGATAAAATGCCCTAAACAAATAATATCTCTAATAATATATTTTCTTTTACATAGACTTATTCTAAGTCTTAGACAACCTAAAAAGGCCGATCTTATTTAATAATCTTTATATATACATCATCATTAATTCGAAAAATGTGTCAGCCACTTGTCACATTTTGCCACTATTTAGCTTGCATGCTCCTTCCGCTGCATTCATTGTTGAATTATGGTCACGTGATAGGAAACTCAGTGGAAAAACTTACACGTCCACGCGCCCTGTCAAAACATCCACAATGAAATCCCATCAGAATGAACAGGTTGGGTTTTATGATTCGTATAATACAGAATTCATGAATACAACGTCATATGCATAAACTCGGATGTTTTTACGAATGTTTTATGCGTTATTAATTGTTAAATGTTTGATTATCGTGCTGTCGCGTTGACGCGATGGTGGCTGTTTTGGAAGTAATCATTCTCTAATATGTGCATTTGTATTTTAAACTTTGTATTTTAAACTTTTAAAATACATTTCTTTGCATCCCCTTGCAGTTTGACACGTACATTATGTTTTTGTTTATTTAGATATGGACAAGAGTCCGATAATTTAAACTATCACAGACCATGCGTTCTATTAGATATTTAACACCTTCACTATATTACACCAAAAATAGAGGAAATCTATATGTTAAAAAACATTCCAAGGCCACCTATTGTCTATAATTACACTGAAGCTGATATGTTGTAAGTGGCCAGTATAGCAGGATAAGCAGGTTTGGTCGATACGGAAGTAGGTCTCTAAGACAAATGCGATGTTGCCAGATCTGCTTAAATAAATCGCCTTATTTTCTTATTAATGTAATATCTTTATATGAAAAAACGTGCAGCGCCCTCTGGAGATAGACGTCGAGCAGTAACTCTTGCTGCTTACTTGCAGAGATGTGATTAAAAAATATACAACATTACGTGCTACAAGGCATGAGTTTACTGGGATCTGGCATCCCTACACTACACGATTTAACTGAACGAAAGAGGGCGCTACAGCTCTGTGTGATCAGCTGTTTAGGCGTCGGAGTGCGCTGAGCGGCTGTCTGTGATTGGCTGAGCAGACGGACCGAGGGGGAGCGTCTGCGCTGATCAGCTGGTCTCTGCAGATATCCGGCTCATGCAAAACAATGTAGAGAGAAAAAGTGCTGAATGTCACAATCGCCGGGAGGAGAAACACCGGATCACACACACCGTCGCTGAACAACCGAATCCAGTACGGCTGCAAGATTTTTTCAGCACAGCTCTTCCGCTCGATTCAGCTAGGGGCTGCAGTATAATACCTCCAGTCTCATCTCTGTGCGTTTACCTTTGCTGTTTCAGTGATGCGAAAGCGAAAAGGCAGCGCAGACCATGACAGCTCGTTTACGGGTAACGTAACACTACTGGACGACAGCTCCGCTCTAAAGCAGTACCACAAAAAGACAGACGCAGCTTCTGAACCAGGAGACTCGGGGACAGCGATGGGGAGACGCTACAGGAGGTGAGACCGACAGCTGTTGTTGCACAGGTGCCGCTGATGTTCTCAGCGTCTATACCTGTTTTACCAGTATAAGTTTCTGGAAAGCTGGCTCAAAACGTACCTGTTCAGACCCAGTATTAAAAACAGCCGTATAATAACTTTTATTAGCAATTCTGCATGAGTTCAAAATCAGATAATAGTTAAAAAATGTCAGGTAACTGTTTTACATTAAAAAACCTGGCTCTGTGTTGTTTTTAAGTCATGCATTATCAGCATCGTTTGATGTATTTTCAACACACAGTCCTGTTTGATGCTTGTTAATATGAAATGACGTGCATTACTGTCATTCTTTTCATATTGAAGTTGCTTGAAACTATTTTGAGGCATGAAACGACAAAGATTATTCGGTAACACTTTATAATAACAACACACTAAGAATTATTAGCTAAGCATTTATTTCATCCTTTATAAACCATTGTTCCAACATTATTATGCATTAGTAAAAAGTTTACAAGTGCATCTATAAACGCCTTGTTCTTGAGTAACATATAATGTTTAATAACTGTATTTTAATACTTTATTAATGATCAGTTTATCATTTTATTTAATTATTATTGCGTTATTTACAAACCAGTTATTTAGGAGTTGTCAGTGTTTAATCATCGATCACTTAAATTTACATTAATAAATTATTTAGACACATTATAGTTGCTCAGTGTGTTAATGAGTGCTTTATTAACACATGTTCCAGCTGTAATTCATGATTAAATCAGGTAGTTATAAAGCATTTAGTAGTTACCAGACTTCTGTTTTTGAGAGCTCATCTAAAGTGAGGACTATTTATACCTTGTAAAGCATTTATAAAGCAGATGTAAAGGCTCATTTATCTTCCAAACAAAAAAAATTATAAACCGCTGACTAATGACTATTAATGTTTGAACAATGCTTCATAAAGGATGAACTGGCTATTTACTAATGCTTAACTAATGATTCATAGCGTGTCGTTATTATGTTACAGATTATTCTTTATGATTGAATCACAGTCCCACATGACTCTCTTGAGACTCGGAGTATTTAGGCTGTCCCAAACTAGATCAGCAACTTCTGGCTGGGGTGTAAAGTGATTGTTTCACAGTATGGCAGTGTTTTGGGAGATGCCTGTAAGTTTGAATTTTTTTCAGATGTTATTTTACGGTTAATTAAATCCTAGTTCGGATGACAAACCCTGAAATATAGTTTCATGTTACCGTTGTATATACATGTGAGGCACAGTTGTTCGTAGTAGCTCTTTTGCTTCAGCTAGAGTATTTCTGTGTCAGTCGAGTGGAAAAAAAAACCCCTAGAAAAAGTCATAAAAAGCCCATCACAGCTCACTTACATGCAAAGAGAGTTATTTTTCTAATGCATGGTTTAATGCTGAAGTGGAAGCAAGGTGGTATCTTTTGTAGATTTCTTTAAGGCAGAGCTGAGTCACACAGTTCATATTTTTACTGCTATATTTAAAATAATGTAAGATTGCATCACTGTAGGAGGATGCATGGTGGTAATAGTCGTGTTGAGCTGTTGTCTAACCATATCTCTGCATACGATTCAGGTTTCAGGAACAATATTAGGCCTTAAATGCAAACGTTCTAAACATTTCTCTGGTTTGTTTGGTCTTGCCAAAGCTGTTTAAACAGGTGCGTGTTTAGTGATGTCATTCTTCTCAGCCAGGGCTTGCTCTGCTGTGGGAGCAAGTGGACATTTTGGTCCAGCAATATGTTGGTAAAACACTGTACGGTTAGCAAAACATTATGTACTGCCAGAACATGTTGCCAGTTGGGATCCTGGAGAATTTCCCACAGATCAGCGCTTCTCAGCTGGTGGGGGTTACAACCCCAAAATGCTTTTAAGATAACAGGATTGTATTAGGTTTCATGGTTGCCGTGTCACATGGAAATAGTGACTGGTTTTGAGTGAATTGCCTGTGACTTTTGACCCTGGAGGTCATCTAGATTCCTGTGTCTCATGCTTGCTTAATGCACACACTATGATTCAAAAGAGCTTGAAGCAGTAATAAAAAAAAGTATTGCTTTTATTCAGCAAGAGCACATCCGTCAAAGAATTCCCAAAAACAAAACGCATCAGTTCCCACAGGAATATTAAGCGGCAAAACCTAACCATAATAACAAGAAATGTTTCTTTAGTACTGAATCATCACATTAGAATGAATTCTGAAGGATCACGTAACACTGAAGACTGGATGAATAACATTCAGGTTTGTCCAATGAATGAATTACATTTGAAAATATATTCAAATTAAAAGCGATTGTTTTGAAAAGTATTAATCTTTCACAACATTTTAGTGTATTTCTTATCAGATAAACTCAACGCGGTAAGGCTTTTTTTATTTAGTAAGTGGGCATGAGCTGTTACAGGCTCGGACTAATCTCATTTATAGTGAGATTTAGCTGTGTGGAAACACTGACAAACTGATATTAAGATTCCAGTATAACAAACCTGGAAAATGCCCTGTTTATCAAATTAGCATGAAACACTAGCAAGAAGTGCTACTGTAAAGTTCTACCATCACATCTCATTTGAACTGAAATGCTACTCTGCTATTGCACTGTATCTGATGGTGCAGTAATCGGACTCTCCTGTATGGGTCTGGGGTATTGGGTGCTGGGGCCCGGTCATGTGTCTGACACAGGAGCTACGGCTGGTTAGTCTGGTTGCAGTGACCTTTGTGTGGCAGGCTGGGTTCAAGGTTAAAAGGGTCAGTTTAGCTTTAATTCACAGAATCTGTGAAAGTAAATTAGCTGAAATGATCAAAAGATAAAGATGGCATTAAATCGCTCTGTCCTTGTTGATGAAATTGTTCATGGAAGGAGGAGGTTTGGTTGACATCTCCAATCTTTTTACTATCATCGTATGAATTAACATTAGCATGAAATGGAAATTCAGCACATCTCTTTACTAAATTCCTTACTTTTACTTTTTGACCTCATAAGTTAATTTAAAATGTCATTGGATCTTCTGGTTAAACGACAGACTTGCTTCTCTCTCTGTCCTACAGTTTTGTTAAGTTTTTTCCCTCGATTATCTGTTTCACCTGGATTAGGGCCGCACGATTAATCGTATTTGTATCACGATAGCGATATTTATGACCCACGATCAGTTATTAAATATCGTTCCAATTTTACAGTATAAAGACCAAACTGTTGTTTATGGGCAGGGTTTACGGATGGGACTGGTCACTATGACGTTACTGCGTCTGGATTGCAAGCGCTTTCTGAAGCAGTAGAAGTCAATAGCAGAGGACTGCAAGATATTCATCGCGCGATATGTAATGCGCATCTTGTCAGTAAAGCTTGTAATCAGCAGTAAATACCATCAGGTGTGTGATCTTACATTGAGCCGCAATCACTACGCAGAGCCGTTATTCTCTGACGAGCTGCGCAAAATCACACTGATAATAACGGCTCTGCCTAGTGAATGCGGCTCAATGTAAGATCACGCACCTGATGGAATTTATCACTGATTACAGGCTTTACTTGGAGCAATGTGAGTAAAATAATCATGATAATCATTTTTTCTGTTATTGTGCAGCCCTAACCTGGATGCACGTTACAACACGGAAGAAAAGATCTGTTGCTATTTCTGTTTCATCAAGTCTTTAAAATCTTAAAGACAAAAAGTTTTAAAATCCACAAAATGTGGTTTTGATTTGATGGGGTCTTTTAAAATAGGTTGGTTAGTTTCATTCCTTTGTTCTTAAAGACGAGGGACTCTCTGCACATTCCAACCTGAAATTCTGGTCTGTTCTTACATCCTGGGAACAAAAGCTCTAGATCAAACATAGGCCCAAGAGGCATCTAATCGTGACAATTTGGTGTCTTATTTTAGCTCTTCTTAGGAAAGTGTGTCAGGTTTGATAGGAAAAAGAACTTCTGACAAGGTGTCATCCTCTAATATCTTTTTTTAGATTTCAGGAGGACTGAAAACATATCTTGACTATCACTTATCTTGAGAAACGAGTCAAGGGTGTGTTAATGTAGTGAATTTTTCCCTTTTATTGCTGTTACACAGTTTGCACCACCTAAGAGAAGATTTCGTACAAATGTTCAAAATCTTCGATTCCCTCCGTTTGGTAAATCTGAAACCAAACTAGTAAATGAGGTACCCACCCACTTGTTGATATTAAATATAATCATGCAATTTTGCACAGCTCTAAACCGGGTTGGTGGTGGTCTATCTTGAGGCCATTTGAAGGAGACTGATCTTTGGTCCAACAGAGCCATAACCAATTCTGGCATCTCTGTCAAAACCGCTCTTCCAAGCTCCAGTGAGCGGTCAGAGACGCTCATTAAGACGGGTGAAAGAAGAGAAGAGTGAAAGGGAAGACGAAAGGAGTGAGGAAGGAAGTACAGAGCCTGAGATGTAGCACGTGCCTTAGGAGTGCAGTGTCTACAGTTTCACATATCCTTCGCATGTCTGTCTTATCTGATCCCATTTGCGTTATTAATACATAATTCGATACGAGGGCAGACTTAATTTGTGCAGTGCCATTCCAAATCAGCTGTTATCTAAAGACAAAAGGAAGAGCCTCCTTAATAAATGACCTTTGATCTTGTTTGTGAACATGATTTTAAGTGTTATGTTGTTTTCAGTTTCCGATGTTGTTATATAAATGCCCAGATTCACGCCTTGACTCATTTATTCCAAGAAAGGAAGTATTCAATAACGGGAATTACCAGGCTAGTTTGCTCTGTAAATATGTCACATTTACCAAAGTTAAATGCATTATGAATTCATTTTGTTTAGTGGGGGAAGCTAATAGTATTCCTGTATTATGTTACCAGATGTTTATGTTGCTGTGTTCGAAGCAGGAAGCATTAGAGTCCTCTTCCTACCCCCAAGCTGTGTTACCAGACCTCGGTTTCTCAGTGTCACCTCAGTGTCTCTTCGAGAGTCCGGTCCATCAGACCTGTCATAATCTATTACATGAAGCTGTCTCTGCAGGTTTTTGAAAATGCGCTGCTTCTACTAATTCTTCTTTATTATCTTCGTTCTGCATGGTTTAACAGTTGATTGAATGCCTGTCTTGGACTCACGTCTTGTCCTTTTGTACGTTTTTGTATCGAAAATCTGACGTTTTCTGAAATAGAGACCACTTAGAGTATGTCTGCTTCACAAGAAGTCATTAAGAAAAGCTATCTTTTATGGATACACTTGTCACCTCAAATGGATATGTATATTCAAATGTAGGTCAGATGTCCCGGTTTTTGATATGTATCTGATTCAACATTTGGGAATGGATGCGAAAAAGCTGATGTTTGTGTGGAACAATATCTGATCATATCAGACCCCATCCTTTTCGGTGGTAGTGATTCTAGCTAATTTTTTGTTAGCGTTTTAACTACTAATCTTTTAGCATTATGCAATTTAATGTAAAATTGATTGAAGTTCCCCAGACGTTTTTTGTAGTTCGGGTTTTATCATGATATATGTAATTGATAGAGCTAATATTTGGCAGTTAGTTCTTTGCAGCAGTACCAGGATATTTGTGACATTGATCCGGACAGCTGCAGCTAAGAGCTCTAAAAGCATATCCTATGCCAATGCCTGCCACTTAGGAGCTGTTGTCTGGTACACGCAGACGTGAGGTAAGCCTTTGGCGTCGGACGGAAAGAAAAGGAAGTAGCAAAAAAGTTTTCTTGTGACGTTTTCAAGTGGAAGTGAGCTAACTGCGACTTTCAAGATCAAAGTTTGAGTAGGGCAGGCATGAAAATCCCTCACCTTTCGGTGAAATTCGCCGTTTTGGAGCTCAAACAGGTGACCCACGTGAATCGTGTAGATCCGATGAGAAATATTTTTTTTGGGGGGGGGGTCGATGTTTTTCCCGCATATGGCACATGTGCGCGCTGGAGACGCACCGGGCTTTTTTTGCACCGAATTTGCGCTGAGACACGTGCATGTTGCTTGACTGTGTGTGCTTCCATCTGTCGCGTTTTACTTTAGATATGTTTTTTATATACTGTATATGCATTGGTATTAGATGAACGAAACCTGCGCACTGACAGACTTTGTCAATGACAGTCACGCGCGCTTTGTCCTGAAGCGGCTGTGATTAAATGCATTTATGTGAAACTGATGAACACACCGTCAATTATGTGTTCAGAGCAGAGCAAAACATCTGATATATGGAAAGAGATCTGTGCATAAGTCTGAATACAGCCTGTTAAAGCTGCCACTGTCTATGATAATAATAATCAAGCGGCAATAATGAAGAGGAAAAATTTAAAATCCAACTTTTAAAATTCAAGACTATTTCTGTAAACTTCAGTATACTCAAAGAGCACTTTTTAAAATAAGTAATAGTTTTAAAAGAGTAGCCTGTGTATATAATGATAAAAAAAGTGTAAATTTTGCACAAAATAAATTTGATTTAAAATGTAGCCATGTGCATACTGAATACTGAAGGAGAATGTGATATTCTCCTGGTTTCACAGACAAGGCTTGAGCTAGTCACAGACCAAAATACAAGATTCACAACCCTACTTTTAAGATGGCAGTACTGACACACAGATAATAGCAAGCACAAATAACTGTGCACAAAGACCCCTTTCCTTCATATGGTATGAAGAAGACTGCTGCCAATCATTAGTGTTTTTTAAAGTTTTAAGACCTCATATCAATTTTAAGATGTATGCACTTGACTTGAGTGTTGTTGTGTATGAGTGTTTGGGTGTGTAGGAGTAGTGTATCGGAGGTGATCATTTTTAGAGAGTTGCCTCCTGTCAAATGCAGAGACTGACACACACACAAATAGAAGTAAATGACCAAGGAGGTGTACTATAACAGAACCAAAACTGTCAAATTACAAAGTTAGACAGCAATCGGCACTGAAAAATGAATCTGAATGTTTATAAACCGAGTAAACCTTCTCATCTCTACAGTAGAGTTTAGAAATTTGGTGGTTTGTAAAATGTATTTTCTTTTTCTGAAAGAATTATGTTATGCTCACAAAGGCTGCATTGATTTGAAATATTTAAAAAAAATCATTTATTCATTATCTGGAAAAGTCAAAAAAAAGTCAATCATGTGACAATTTACGGCATCAACGAAGGAGAAAACGGTTTTGTCACCCAACCAAGGCAATGTCGACGACAACCAGCAACAGCGATCTTCGACCTTGATTTTGCCGATGACCTGGCACTTTTAGAAAGCAACCTAGAAAGAGCTCAATCCCAACTCAATGAAATTGCCAAACAAGCCGAGCAAGTCGGACTCGTGGTGAAAGTAAAGAAAACCGAAGCATTCACTAACCAAGATAAAAGCAAGAACTTGGAGCTAGGTAATCAAAGGATTGAGTGGGTCAATAACTTCAAGTACTTGGGATCAATGGTTAAGTCGAGCGAAACCGACACCAGTGTAAGAAAAGCCCTAGCATGGGCAGCCTTCTGGAAAATGAAGGACATATTTCGCTCAACACCCTTCCAATTCGTCTCAAAACAAACATTTTCCAAGCAGCTTGTCTATCTATACTTCTGTATGGCTGCAAAAGCTGGATATTAACAGAAAAGCTCAAGCAATGCCTCAACAGTTTTGCCACCAACTGCTACAGAGTAATGCTCAAC
>JAUMHQ010000025.1:1394053-1407099 GCA_032361165.1 Enteromius paludinosus | reverse complement strand
ACTGCACTGGCTCCCTATCAAACATCGTATAGATTTTAAAATCTTGTTAATTACTTATAAAGCCCTGAATGGCTTAGATCCTCGGTACTTGAGCGAGCTCTTATCACATTATAGTCTCCTGGATGGGGTTTTGGTTCCTTGTCGCCTCTGGCTTGCTTAGTTGGGGAGACCTGATTTCCAGTGATTATCGTCGTCTTGACTACAGAGACAGTCTCTGCATTTAATAAATAGTTTAATCTCTTTATTATACATTACCTATTACCTCTATTCTCCTATTTGATAATGTTCAGTGCTTTGCTACAATATGTATTGTTAAAGGCTCTATATAAATAAAAGTGATTGATTGATTGATATTAGTATGTTAAGTAAAAATCATGTTCCTTGAAGATATTTAGCAAATTTACTATAGTAAATATATCCAAACCTAATTTTTGATTATTAATATGCTTTGCTAAGGACTATTTTCTCAATTTTCAAATCTTGGCCAAATATTATCAAACCATACATCAATGGAAAGCTAATTTAAAAATGTATAAATCTCAATTTCTTTTACTTTTTTCTTTACTTTTTTTGCATTACATACTTAAATACAGTTAAATCAGTCATATTTAGTGACTGTGTTCCAGACTGTTTTTTCCTGTCAGTGATATCAGTAGGAACACAAGTGGCCCTTTCCTGAGAAAAGCCCATCAGAGTGTATTGTTTGTGTTGGCTGGCAGACATATGTATTGGTATCTGAAAATCTGCACTACATTATGTCAGCCGTAATGCTTTCTTGATCAAATTCAGAAATACTTGTATATAAACTTTAATGCAATGCATGATGCAGATCTGCATAACCAGTTCTTTACTGTGTGTTATAGGGAGAACAACAATCAGCTGGTGTATTTAATCTTGGCAGTGTGGACATGGAGTATGTTGCAGTTTCCTTTTCAACTGGCAGGTTTGTGATCAGCTATTTGTGATTCTTTAACATCCCACCATCAGACGTCACAGATATTTCTTAGAAAAGCAGCAAAAACAGTTCAGGCTCCCTCAAGTGACTGGAGGAGGAACCTGCTGTTCTGTGAAGTTCTAGTTTGATGCTCAGATATCATAAATGTTTCATCCTGCTCCATCAAAAGTATTTTTCTTACTCTTGGAGCTTACGTAAACTAGCGGTTTGGGCTGCAACTCAATGTAGTCTAACAGCGCTCCAGTCATTTGTAGATCAACAGCATGTGTTTTTGTTGCGTTATGCTCTGTGCATGCTGTCCTTTGAGGAATGAGAGCTTTGGCAGCTGCATGAATTTAAACATTACCAAACCCCATAGGAAGTGGAGAGGGGTGGATTTTTTTGGATCTTTTTAAGACTGTTCACTTCTGCAAACCTGCCCTGCTCACTGGTCTGTAAACTATGGAAACTTATTTCTGCCATGAAGAAAAAAATATATATAAATGATATATTTTATATATTATATAATTTTATATCTCACCATTCGTACAGTTTTTTTTATTAAAATGATGAGTTTACATCTCACAATTCAGGCTTTAGGTTCGTGAGTTTTATAAGTTATAAACTCATAATTGCAAGGAAAAACACAGGAAAAAGTCCAAATTTGGATAGAAAAATGGGGTAATTACTTTTTTATTTTTTTTATTGTGTGGTGGAAACAAAAGAGCAGAATTTTGAAATGCATACTCAGAAAGGAAAAAAACAGCTCATAGCTCAGATTTCTGAGGATGAACATATAAACACATTTAGAGTCATAGTTTATTTTCCAGTTTATGGAGCAAATTGCTATCTAGTCCAAAAAACGTCACAGTTCTCTGCAAAAACTGAAAACGTCAGCTTTATTAAAAACGCTTTTACGAATTAACTTTTTATTGAAACAATTAAAACACAACCCAAAACATAACATTTCCTGCAAAAAAACTAACTAACCAGTTCACTTTATCTAAACTTGACAAATTTATTTACAATATTCATATCTCTGTGTCTGTGTTGTTTTTGTTTCTCTCTTTCATGTATGTTACAGTTGTGACGTCCCGGCCTCAGAACTCTGATGATCCGAAGGGTGGAGATGGCTGTTGTAACTTGGTTTTCTCAAGACACAGTACAGATATTTGGAACATTGTGGAGAGTTTATTTATCCAGGACGGGCCCTTTCTTGTGGTACGTCTCATTGTGATGATATACTTTGATGTGTTCCACCAGATGTTGGTCTTCTTCGCTATTAAGAACATTCTAGTGGTCGTCCTCAACCTCTACCGGCTTATCGTTATCTGTCAAGATGTTAAACCACCATCATCGTCACAAACTTCTACCTCACTCCCAGTATGAAGGAAACAAAGAAAATAAGATTCTAATTAAAATGTAGCTTTTTTGAATACAAACACATTCCATCAGTGGTGCCAGATTGTTTACTTTAAACTGGAATCTGGAGACCCCCAGAGGGACACAAGGCAGTGCTATTTTAGTGTCATTGAGATACTATTGGAATATTTATTAATATTTCAAGTGAGAAAAATATATATTTTTAGTTAAACGTTTAGTTTTATTGTGTTTGTCATTTTCTATCTATATCTATAAGTTAATATAGTAATCAAAAAAAAAAAAAAAAAAAAAAAATTTACAAATAGATAAGAAAAATACTTGGTACAGTACTGTATTTTATTTTATTTTTTACAAATATTTATAATATCATTCATACATTGAAATATATACATGAGCTACATTTAAAAATGTAGTGTGCAGGGCCCTAGCACCAGGATGATGTACATTTGGGGGTCAGTGGCATATAAAAAATGTAAAACACCAGGCTTGTAGTGCTTCAAAACACATTTATGGGTGACAACAGTTTTAGAAATGTATTTTGAATTTACTATGTACAGCCGAACTAGGACCAATAGAAGATGTTATATTACAGCGTTAATTATTTAGTTCCTAATTTTAAAATATGACTTTTTTGGAGCTATTTTAGTGTTTTAAAATGCTTGTATGTCAGACAGTGTTGTTAAACAAGAACAGTGCAGTAAAAGAACTAGTTTTGTATTATGAAATGTCAGAGGCAGACACATGTATCTGTTTCACACATGTGTTAAAAGGGGTCTGCTCCTGAGTGATTACTCTCACAGTGTGCATTCAGATATGACTTTATGATATCAGACTCTTTGAGTCACTCTGACAGGAACAGGCTGAGATAATTAGCTGAGAGAATCTGTAGTTGATCTACAGCAGACAGTGCATTTTAACCAGAGATGTTTACAGCTGTAACCAGTATGTGTCTAGTAATGTCCTGTGAACCTATCGAAATAAATGTTTTTGTCTAGTTTCTATCTATCTGGGTTGTCTTTTGTAAGTGATGATCTATTCTGGTTATCAGACCTTTGGGTTTTCATTGCTATTGTAACTTCATGGGGGAAGATGAGGGAGTTTCTCTCAGTTTCCTGCATGTTTTCAAAGTACAAACACTGGGTTGGGTGGTTGGGCCTGTTTATGTCTGCCCACATCTGTTTTTGCAATATACACACATCCCTAAAGCAGGAAAACACAAATTACTACATTAAACGTTCAATAAGAAAAAACGTTCCTATTTTTACCCAGTACAGGGAAACAGGAAATAGCCAAACAATAATTAAAAGGATACCAATGAAAGTCAGATTTGAAAGGAAAACTGCAATAATGATATCAGATATAAAGGAATAACAAATGTATTAATTAAAAGCCAGTGATAAAATGCTTTATTAGTGAAATTAATTTGAGTTTGAGTATATGTTTATATTTGGGTGAACTACTCCTTTAACAAAACTAGCTTTTTCAAAGTGCCTATGGTGTACTGTTTTGTAATACATAAAGCTTTTCTTTGTGCTAGAAACCAAAAATGCAGTTTACAGTACATTATGGCCTGCTGTGTGCTCTATGAATATTCATGAAGGTGTGTGCGAGTCTTTTCTCTATAGCACCCATTGAGAGGTCATTATATTTCAGAGCTCTATTCAAGACTATTTAGATCGACCTAAATGAGTAAATATGCAGAAAACACACAAATACATCAGTTTACAATAGAGTGTATATTATATTAAGGTATGAAAATAGGCTTTGGTACAATCATGTACCGAAGAATAAACTGGTTAATTAAAATAGTGAATCATTCTTTTTATTCTCAGTGTTTTGTGTCTTATGTTATTCAAAAAAGGGATAGGTTATGTACACAGAGTCATTTGTAGCTTGCTGTGCAATCACATTTGGAGGGATATCTTTGGAGTGGGTATAAAGCAAGCTTACACACACTCAATCACTCGTTCACTGTTTATACAAAGAAACTAACTATTTCACAAAAAACATTAATATTACAAGGAACATGAGGTGATCTGCAAAGAAATAGTATTTAACTGTTTACAGAGTAGACACGGAGAAGCAAAAGAAATCATGAAGCAATAGTACCAAATGCCTTGGATGACATTTTCTTTATATTTTTCTGGCAGACACGATGGGAAACTTACTGGAAAACACAGAAAGCAGAAGAATAGTATGCTTTCATGCTGAAAGAAGAATGAATGAGTTGAGTGTTTGTTGTACGCTTGCTTTCACTGCACTGAACGCTAGTCCATAACTAATGATCAAACAGTGTTGGACATCAAGCACTGAGCTCATTGCATTAGGTCAAGACTCAAGACGTTCTTAAAAGACCAGACTCTCAAACTAAAGTTTGAACTTTTCTACATATACAATAATTCTACACACATACTGGAAATAAATAAACCCACTGTTCACAAAATTGTCTCACTTAATGGATATTTTATGCTCCTGAATTTCTTGCTTACCAGTGGGAGTGAATGGGTGTTTGCAATATGTGCTAAAATGTGACTCCATAATATTGCTTTCTAAAGTGAAAGAGTCATCTGGTCAGAAATAGGCAAATGTCAAGTGATGTTTACAAGCATATAATTGATCTAAACAAATGTCATTTGATTTTGGAAAATGGGTGCAGATTTATTCACTTAAAAATGCTTATTATAGACTAGTATTTGACCAGAAATTGCAGTTTAGGAGTTAGAATACCATAACAGTTAATTTGTTTTACAAATGCATAGCTTTTTACGTTAAGTTTTTAAATCAGCTGTTTGGACTCATTCTCACGGCACCCATTCACTGCATAGGATCCAATTAATGCAATGCATTAATACACATGAAAAAAAGACATCAGCAAATAATGGGATACTACAAAGTGCTCTTTATTAGGAACAGTTTATCTTTGTAATATGCCACTTCAGGTCCACAAAAAAATATGTTTATATGTTTTATTTACAAACGGGTGTTTGATGTAACATAAAACAGGATAGGAAAAAGACATACAAAAAGACAAACCAAAGTAGAAAAAGTAGAAAAGTAGAAAAGCCACCCAATAAACAAATTAGCAAAAGGTTAATTATTGCGTGTCGAAAGACTAAGCTTTACATTGCTTTAGATTAGGAGTCTATATCTTGAGGTTACTGGCTGGAAGAGTACTCTTGTCTAAATCGTCAAAATATGGATGTGTCATTGCTTGCCGTGCTGAGATCCGCTTAGGAGGGTCATAAATCAGCATTTTCTAAACAAAAGACACAAAAACATATTTAGGAGAGAAAGGGACAAAACCAAACAGATAAGTAGGATACCAGTATATTAGTACGGCCTTTTACCGTAAGCAGGTCGATGCCGTTCTTGTCCAGGTTTTTCACAGTACTGGCCAGATTCCCAGATTTCCACTTTGGGAATGTATTCTTATAATCTGGCAGAGATTCAACATCTGGCCAGACCTCATTGTTGGGGGTTCCCAGAGTCCTAAATATAAACAAAATCATTTTCTCAGTTGTTTGCAAGTAGCTGGTTGTACATTTTTGCAGCATTGTAGCAGTACACTTTATTTTGGGATGACTGACATTAATATTATAATAATAATAATAATAATAATCATGTTACACCGATGACTAAAGTGATTTCAGTTTTGCCTCAACAGAAAAAAATCCATTAAGACACATTGACATAGAAAACAGTTATTTTAAATTAATGCAGTCTTGCGGAGCATGACATTTAAAAACGTACAAATCCTACCAACCGCAAACCTTTGAACAGTAGTGTAGTTATTTCCATATTATTGCCAATGTTAAAACAATTTAAATGAATTTACCCAAAATACAGTATGAGAAGAATAGATGTCAACAGATCACAAAGACATCTATCAGCCCTCTTAAATTACAGTTTTAGTGACTTGAAGTGAATGCAAATATAATCCAAATACTAATACTAGGGAAAAAAGGAAGCATAACTAGCTTACCCAGTTTCACAGACAAGGCTTAAGCTAGTCCCAGACTAAATTGCATGTTTGAGCCGTCTCAGATGAAAATATCTTGCTCTGACATATCTTAAAACATGTCAGTGTCATTGTTCTGTGTTAAGATGCACACCAGTAATATTTTCTAATAAAGCATTTTTGTAAAAGTTGCTTGAATATCTTAATTTAACTAATGCCTAGACCTGGCTTAAGCTAAGCCCCGTTTGTGAAACCGGGCCATGATGTCATAAGTACAAAGAAAAATAAATAAATAAAAAAAATCCTTTGATACTGTCCAACAACTGATGGAACCAATACATTGTGCAAGTATCAAAGTTCCAGAAGTCTGTATACCTGAAGATCCTAAAGAGCTGGTCTATTTCCGAGTCTCCATGGAAGAGCGGTTTCTTTGTAGCAAGTTCGGCAAAGATGGTACCAATACTCCAGACGTCTACAGGCGTGGAATAACGTGAGGCCCCCAGCAAGACTTCTGGAGCTCTGTACCACAGAGTGACCACCTTTGCAATCGGACAGTGAAAATAAACACGTCAGCCGGTTTGTTTACCGAACATTCTGAGAAAGGAGGAGAGGTTACGTTCATGTACCTCATGTGTGTACACTCTGACCGGGACACCAAAGGCACGTGCCAGTCCAAAGTCTGCCAGCTTAATCACACCTTTATTATCAATCAGCAGGTTCTGGGGCTTTAGGTCACGATGCAGAACCCTGCGGCAGTGGCAGAACAGAATCCCCTCAAGGATCTGATACAGGTAACTCTACAGAGAAGGACACATATACAATTATTGTTATTTCCAGGGAGTGACTCTACACTTGGGACCTACAGCACATTTCAGATATAAATCAATAGAAAACATCTGGGAAAATAGTAGAATTTATATCTTTTTTAAGTAATCTGAGTAGTGTTGAATGTAGACTATCATTTCAAAACAGCAATATTATTAAATATATTACAACTGTTTCTGTCTTCAGTGATAATGGTTTAGAAATCTTTGTAGTATTCAGCATACATTTGATGCTCAGGAAACATTATTTTTAAGTGTTGAAAACAAGTTGTGCTGCTTACTATTTTTGTGGAATAAGATGCAATTTTTCTGTAATGAAAAGAAAGTTTAAACTAAAATTTAGGAACAAAACGTTTGTAACTTTACAAAAAGCCTTTACAGTCATTTTTGATCAATTGAATGCATCCATTCTTACAAAAATAAAATAAATGACAATAATAAAATCTTCAAACAGTGGTGCATTTTGGAAAGCAGAGCATTTAGCATTAAGTTTGAGGGGGAAAAAAGGAATTTAAAGTAAGATTTGAGTACTGAGGGTCTTAGTCGTGTAAATAAACAAGGACATATTTTTTTTTGTTCTGCACTGCCCCCTTTCTTTATGAAATACGCTAAGCTCGTAGGTTTTAATGTACAAAATTTAATGCACCTTGACCAGCATGGGATCCATGAACTGGCCTGATGGGATGGAGTCCAAGTACTTCTTCAGATCCATGGACAGAAATTCAAACACTAGGTATAACTTTGACTCCTGCATCAGTACATCCAGCAGGCTGTAAAAAAAAAAAAAAAGATTTAAGTTCATATTATATATTATATATATATATATAAAGCAGTAATGAAATTGGAAACCAAATTAAAACTACATACAAGCAGCACCTGATAAGCATAAGATATGTCTTTTGAACAGTAGTGTGTGTATGTAAATTTAATAAAGAGGTCATAAACTCTCTTACCGTACAACATTGGGATGCTGGAGCTCCTTGAGGAGAGAGATCTCTCTGACAGCAGTGCTGGGAACACCCTCCTCCTCACTCTCCAGGCGGATCTTCTTCATAGCTACCACCTGTCCAGTGGTTTTATTCCTGCCCTTATATACCACACCATAAGTACCTAAGGAACAGACGTACATATGGATTTCTATTAGACATCTACAGAAAAATAAATAAATAAATACCAAAAACTCTCATATTCTGCCTTGACACAAAGTCAGAGAGACACGTTGAGAAAGATGCCAGGTGACAACAGTAGTCAGCTGACTGTACACAAAGAAAAATTCAACTCACCTTCACCAATTTTCTCTATCTTCAGATAGTCATCCATTTTCCTTAATACTGAAGAGGGAAAAAGGATTGAAAAAGTCAACATGCTGATACTACAAAAACATAAATGTGTCCTTTTATTTCCAATACACTCATATTTATGTTGAAACTACTGTCGATTGTAAGAAAACATGCTAATGTTATGCATTGTAACGTAAATAAACCTAAGAGATATGAGGTATGAAATACTATTTCATTTACAACTCTTAGCCTTGACATAGTAAACACTATCATAAAATACAGTGAAATTTCAAATGATTCATATTTTAGTATCCATGGTTTGAAATGTGGCCATTCAAACCAAGATGCATCACAAATGTGTTAAACCGATGGAAAAGCGATAAAGACAATGATATGCTTTTATTTAGGACCTATATGTACAAGACATATTAACCAAACTGTTACTCTGAAAGTAAGATTACAATATAAAGTACATGCTGAAGTTAAATGACTCATGAGTTTTTTCCCCGGTGGGGCCTGAACAAATTGAAAACGTTCAACGATCAGAATCAAAAAACGCTAACAGTCAATAATTTCCATTTAATAAAACTTACCTTCTCTCTAACTATATCGAATGTGGATGAATAATCACACTCGCCTATTTCCTCCGATATCTTGATGAAGGTCTTTGAGGACAGAGAGAGCGTGCGGATGTTGTCGTGTATATCTCTCGCTGAGCTGCGAGTTCCTTGATTCAAACTGGCCGCGTAGACGTAATTCAAAAGCAGCCAATAGGAGTTCTCGGAGGTCTTCAAACTAACCAATCAGATGGTTAGGCGGTTAGGAGCGGGAGCATAGGATCCGTCCGAGTGAGTGTGCGCCTGCGCGGTTTGTTCCTTTAATATTGCGTGCAGGTACAGTCATTTTTTTTCACTTTCCCCTCACTTTGTTCATTGCTACAGAATCACTGGTAGAAATCGTATTTTCGTTTAATTCTATAGGTTGTCCTAAAAGACCCTACTGAAGCCGCCTTACGGTTATGATGTTCAGTGCTACTGACTTGAGTGTTTTTAATTCCACAAACGTTCCAATATACGCAAAAAACATATGCAATACGTATAATTACCCTGTACAATTATAACAAACAAATATGCAATATCCGGGTTCACCGCGTGGTGTCGCTGTCGTACCGCTGTATTTAGTAAGTGCAAGTCAGATATCCACCAGCGAGGGCGCTGTTTTCTAATGCGGTGACATCATCACATACATTTTAGTCGACCTAAATAATTAAAGAAAAATGTGATTCTAATTTATATGTAGCTATATTTCTAGTCTCTATAGCGTTGTCTGTACAGAAATGAAAAATGTTTGATCACAAAAATTTATTATAAAGTTTGTTTTTTATTCAACTCCTCAAAATAACTATTAAAAAAAAAACAAGCTCTCAGAAGGCCAATGAAGCATAACTAGGCTGTCTAATTACAGAGAAATAAAGGAGGCCTAGTCTCCCGGATAAAATCTCAATTCAAACCCAAATCCTCAGAGGTAGACACTTTAATTAAAGAAGTGATTAGTGGCAAATTATTAAGATGCACATTTGAGCTGCCCTGATTGGCTGAAGCAATGAACACTTTAAGTGGAAAGAAAGGACTCAAACTCTGGATGGCTGTTGTCATTATTCTTATATAATTGAGGCAATGATAAATTTTAGTGGTCATTATACATTGTGACTCATTCAGACACTGTTTAGATTATTATTATTATTTTGAAGTGTTTTTATTTTTTAGATTTTCATTTTAATTTTAGCTCAAATCTTAATTATTTTGTGTGGTTTTGTTATATAATATCCATATATACGTTGTTGTTGTTGTTATTATTAATTATTAATGTATTTCATTTTTATTCGTTTTCTTACGTCAAGTTAAACAAAAAAATGTAACTTGCTGAAATATATATATATATATATATCATATATATATCATATTAAGAGCAAAGTTGTTTAAATGGTTTTAGTTTTAGTTAACTATAATAACTCTTTATTCTTTGTCTGTTAAAACACTAGACTCGAGTCTAGTCTGATGTTTGTGAGAGAGACGTAGATATTGAAACACACATACAGACACTGTCTTTCCAGTCCAGCTGTGAGAGACTCCTGCCTCTGAGCCATATACTCAGCAGGAGTCTTCAGGGAGGAAGATGAACCTTGTGTTACTGTGAAGGAGAGCGAGACAGGATGTGTGTGTGTCTGTTTACATGAGTGTGTTTTTGAGAGAAAGGTGTGCTGAAAAAGAAAGAGGTCATGATGAAGGGGGTTGAGAGTGGGGTACTGAACTAGAGACGGAGGAGTGGGCAAATGCTACAAATAGTTTTTAGGACACTGAGATTTTGGGGCAAGGGAGGGCTGTTGTGTGTCTGAGTGACTGTATGTGTGTGTGTGTGTCCGTGTGTATGTCATATGTAGGACAAATGCAGGACCAAAGAGGATTCCCTCACCTAGATTTCATGTTTCACATGACCTTCTTGTGTGATTTACAACTGCAACTAATGAATGAATTTACACGAGGAAAGTCACTGAGAATGAACATGGTCTGATTGATCTGATTATGTCTAAACATTTACATTTAAACTTCATATGACTTGCATGCATTGTCAGGGTACTTATAATTAAATTCGAATCAGAAACGAACTGCCCATGAATATTGTTTCTTTTGCTTAAATACCTTTAAATATGCTTTTAAATAAGCACCTGCACACTCATTGGCTGGTCTGGCTTCAGGTTTCTTTTTTTTTTCTTTTTTATTTTGCAAGGATAAAACATACAAGAACAGGGAAGAAATACATTGCTATAGTCTTACAATGTATAATTATACATATAGATAAACAAGGATCTTTGGTTTGCATTTAGCATATTAATATCCACAAAGATAAGTGCAGAGAAAAAATAAAAATAAATAAATAATAACAAATAAATATAATATTACATAAAGTTACATCCATTCAGAAAGTTGTCAAAATGCACCAAAAATGTTACACTTTTTTTGTTATTCGTAAGTCTAAGAGAGGAAACAAGATGGTTAAATTCAGCAAGGAAGAGGGTGAAGGATACAGGAGATTTGCGCCATTTTTGTTTATGAATAAAGAACTTTGCATTCAATATGAGAAAATTAACAACTAATTCGGCAGATGGCAGCTTAGGGTTTTCATAATAAAAAATAATATCCTTGAGATCAAAGGAGTGGGTTACATTTGTAAGGTTGAAAACATAGACACTTAAGTCAGTCCATAATTTTTTTGTAATACTACAATCAAAAAACAAGTGGGCAGCAGTTTCCTCCACAATTCCACAAAAAGAGCAAGTCTCATCAACATCAGAATATTTGGATATGATCGAATTAACAGGATAAATTTTATGAAGAATTTTGAAGTGGATCTCTTTAACTTTGTTAGAGATACAGAATTTATTTGGTAACAACCAGGCCTTTCTCCAATTCACATTTGTTATAAATGAACCCCAGTAAAATTTCCCTCTTGGAGTTATTTTCCTTTTTGTTTGAAATATCTTGCGAATGTGTTTATTATTACATTTTCGATCTAAAATGTCAATTCCATCTAAACATAAAGATGGATACACAATATTTCCTTTATTAAATTTAAGATAATTTTTAGTCAACTGAATTAAGCCAGTTGGTATAGCTTTCATTAAAGTATTATATTCTTTTGGTGGAACTGGAAAATTATGAAGATTCATAAATTGTTCATAAGTTAAAGTGTTACCTGAATCATCAAACACAGATAGAATACAATTAAAGTTATTATTAAACCATCTAGGGAAAAAAAGAGACTTATTTCTGATAGTTATATCTGTATTATTCCAAATTATAGCTTTGTGGGGGGAGAAGCCATGAATAAAACATAGTTTCCATGAAAGAAGGCATTGCTGATGAAATTTGGATAAGGAAATAGGTAATTTACTGGGGAAGAAATTACATTTTAATAAAAAAGGTAAGCCACCAAGTTGATTAAATAACTTATTTGGAATAAAAAACCATACTGACAATGGATTTTTAAGGCATCGCTTCAGCCAATTTACTTTAAAAGTATTCACTGTGTCAGCAAAATCTAAAAAATCCAGACCACCTTCACTCCTAGAGTTAGCAAGCACTTCTCTTTTTAATTTATAGGGCCTATTTTTCCAAATAAAATCCAAAAATAGTTTATTAATTTCGTTTATATTTTTATCACTGACAAATAAAGAAAGAGCAGCATATACAAAACGAGAGAGCCCTTCAACCTTAGATAAAAGAACACGACCGTATAGAGAGAGATCCCTTTGAAGCCAATTGTTAAAAATATATTTCGTTTTAATAATTTTATCAGAAAAGTTTAAATTATGTCTACAAATTAAATTTTTTGTAATATGAATTCCTAAATACTTAACACTATTTTTAACTGGAATACCTTCTAGGAGTACATCATCTATATCATGAACTGATATAATTTCACACTTTGACATGTTAAGTTTTAGACCTGAGGCACAAGAAAAATGTTCAACTAATTGCAGAGCTTTTAGTAGCTGCTTTTTGTCTTTCAAGAACAGCGTAGTGTCATCCGCTAACTGTGCAATTTTGATCTCCCTATCAAATACAGTAATTCCTTTCAAGTTATTATCTTGGGTGATTCTTAAACAG
>JAUMHQ010000025.1:1383126-1393953 GCA_032361165.1 Enteromius paludinosus | reverse complement strand
TAGATCCTCTGAGAGCGCCTCGGAAAAGAGGGGCGGAGTCAGCGGAGCTCGTGAAGATTTAAAGGGGAAGTACACAGTGATTTCTGAAGAGCTGTTTTTGACAGGGTAAAATTTGCGTTTTTTACACTATCTTTGAGAAATTTTAAAACAAACTATATTACATTACAAAACCCTAAAGAATCATATTAGCTAGTGGAAAATTGGCTTTGTATGACTCCTTTAAGCAGTCCAGGGTTTAGTCTCAACACAGTCTCATAATACTCTCACAGAGCCTTCCATCAAAGATCTCAAGCCACACTTTATTTCACTAAATTTCACCCGAAAATGAAAAATCCGTAATTAATTTCTCACCCTTGTGTCGTAAGTCCTTCGTTCGTCTTTGGAACACAAATTAAGATATTTTTAAAGAAATGTTTCTGGAGCTGGGAACATTTCAGTTGTGTTTCTGTCTGTGGAGTGCCAGATGGCTCTCTGATTTTATAAAAAAAAAAATCTTAATTTGTCTTCCAAAGATGAACGAAGGGTTTTGGATCGACATGAGGGTGAGTAATTACTGACATAATTTTAATTTTGGGGTGAACTAACCCTTTTAGAATTCTATAAAAAATATGCATTCTACTAAGCATTGCATGTGTTTTCAGAATTGAGGTGCATCCTTAATCGAGATGGGGGATCAATAAAACAGACTCCCTCACTAATAATTTCATGCTCACTTTTTTGCACCTGAAAAAAAAATGTTGACGTTTGAGTGAGTGAGGGAATGTCTCTAGAAAAGCATTGACAGGATATCATAGTGATGAAGCGGACATCAAGAGGCGGGCAACTGGGCATCATCAGATTGACTGGGTAATTAGCCAATCATGGCGATAAGAACATGACAGACAGGCGGGCATTACAAAATCAACAGAGTAATCAGCCAATTACAGTAATGTACATATTTTTTTATAGAATATTTAAAATATTATTTTTAACAATAAAATGACCAATTCAACAATATTAAAATATAAATGGATATATTGTTATCATTATTTTATTTTTATTTGAAATCCAGCCCTAGCCCTAGTTTTTTTACTATAAACTGTCTCATCATTTTCCAGGCGTTGTCATATAAGGTATTCAGGGTTCAATAAAGAAATGGTTAATTAGTACTTAGTTATGTCAACATTAAAATTTGAATATATTTGGTTGCTGTTTTTTTTTGATTGTGTTATGTATTTCTTTTAATTTTATTCTATTGATTGTTTTTAATTGGTGCTATGTAATTGTTAAGTTTAAATGCATGTTTTTAGGGTGACTAGTAACATTCTGTCCAGGGACTATGGACGAAAAATATTTGGCTAATTCTGGTATGTCCAAATGTCCCTGTTAACTAAATAAAATAATAATAATGATAATAATAATAATAATAATAAAAAAAATAATTATTTACATGTGTTGTTTTTAAAATGAGTAAATGTCATCGAATTTCTCTAAATTGCACTCAGCATAATTATGCCCTGTATCATTTTGCTGCCAAGAAAAACATAAGTACTTTTTAAGGTAATTTAAAGACTTGCTGATTTAAACAACAACCTGTGGACAGATAAACATGCACAGACACATTAGAGTATAATATATATAATATATAACTCCAGGTCATAAGGTAAAGTGCAAGGAGACAATGTTGTAATACAAATGTGCTATAAATGTAAGTAAATTACAACAGCACTTTTCTTTTCATTTATGTGCTAACGTTCTGACATGTTTACAAAAAGTTAACCGCATCAAAGCAATTTTAGGTGTAGTGAAGAAATACAGATAAACAGACGCATAAGTGAGAACCTTATAGCATGAGCCAAGTGTACAGTCCCAAGAAAATACATATTAAACTCATCTATCCTCTCTTCTCCCTCTAAATCTCTGCTTTCCCTTTTACAACATTTGGTATCATCCCAATTGCCCATAAAATAGATTTATTGATGTTCCACCCATGGATATGACGTTACAAAGATACAGAACAGAACAGTAAACATTTATAATGTTCCACAAAACCTGGAAATATATTACACAAAAATAAGTCACATTCAATTCAGACATTAAAATCTGTTTAGACAAGTTTGGGTAATTACAATCTTGCTGGCTGCTGAATGCATTCAGATATTAATGAGAGCATACTTACACATGATCAAAAAAGGTAGGAATTTGAACTGTCTGACAGACAGACGAGTTGTAAAGCCTGGCATCAGATCACAATCTTAACAGATTAGTTCTGAAAAACTACAAATTTAATAGCATGTTTCAGACAGTGTATCTTTGAAAATGCCTTGTGCTGATTTTATGTGTGTGTGCGTTTGTTTGGAAGGATGAGTCACAAATTAAGCAGAATGAAAAAAAAAAAAAGCTTCCAGCACAGTTTTGTGTGCCCAGTAGATATTGTCAGTTTTCCCCTATTTAGGCAGCAGCTTGACAATATAAGCTGACAGGTATATTCAGATTTATTGTGGGTTTTAGCTTGCATTACTAGGGTTAGCATTATGGCTTAGCTAGCTGCAATTTCCAGGCATTTGTACACTGCCAGTACCTCCAAACCTAGCTCTGTGCCTCAAGGAAGAAGAGATAATGTTTCAAATGCAAGTGTTGCCTTTGACTAATTCATTCCTTATAGCTTTTATTGTGATTGAGTGGAAAAAGGTACTAGCTGAGAAATCTCCTTCTGCTTTATTGTCCATATTCCATAAGATTCCAAAGAGTAAAACACTTTTGCAATCTAAAACTCTACAAGAGACATAATCAGTGTGCATTAAATACTTTGATATTATGACACAGATTAGAAGGATTCGGTTTGGGTTGTAGTCACATCCTCCTTTCTGGACCAATCAGAATAGACACTCAGTAGAAGAATAAATATGCTTACTTATCCATTAACATTATTCATTTAATCAAATTAAATTTTTAAGATTGCAAATGTATTTTTATTTGCCCTTTGAGGAACATTTCATAATATATTTTGGCATTCAAAGATTTAGACACAATCTGTGATGTTTAAAACATATATGTAACATAATTTGTTAATTTTTTTTGCCATTTGGGTTAAAAGAGATGGCATCTGCGTGAAAGTATTGGCACTGGAGTGGAACAATTGATGCTGATATAAGGCAGGGGTCACCAAACTCAGTCTTCAGGGCTGGTTTCCTACAGAGTTTTGCTCCACCCATAATTAAACACACCTGAACCAGCTAATTAAGGCCTTACTATCCACCTTTTTCCTGACGCAAAAATGGGTGCTGCCATTTGTAAATTTTATGGGTATAGCTTCCGGTCTCTTTTTAGCTGTACAAAACAGTTTATTTTCCTGCTTGATATTGAAAATTCGTGTATCCTATCTTAATTATGAACACACTTTTCTAACCTTCCTACGGTGGCCGAAAGAGCTCAATGCGCTGCATTTGTTCCGTGGCTTTTGGTCAGAGCAGAGATGTTGTCGTTGAACTAAAAGGTGAGTTTTTTTGTGTTTATTTTAACAACCTGATCATATGGTCTTTTGCATTCTATTAGACTAATCTGACGAATTACACACTTAACTGTGAAACATTATTTTAATGCTATGTTAGCAAGAGTTACTCTCATTTGGGTTTGTCACTTTTTGAGGTCCCCTTGAAACATTTCTGTTGTGGTCCGTGCTATTTGCAGTGCGTTTCTGTGTTCGCAGTGCCTGTGTTGTCAAACTGATGAAGATGTTTTCTTAATGTGTTTTTTTCTGTTTGCATGTGTTTTCTGAAGTTTGTATCGCGTTAAGCTCTCTTGGCCATCGTACCTTCTACCCGTGAAAGTGCACTGGAACGGCAGTCAAACCCGTGACTTCACACCCGTGAAATCGTACTAGATCGATGTACTCCCAGATCTGAGTTTTGACGTCACATAGCCCGCGAAATAACAATGGTAGCCCATACGAATGTGGTGTGTATGCAAATAGTACATTCAAATAAAAGGTATAACAACTTCTCACGCCTTATGTGCCCTTTTTCCTCCTCCGTTTCCCTCAAATAAGCAAGGAAAGCACATTTGGCGAAATAAATTATTGTAAATGAGCATAAGCCATGTACGGTCCACCATGATGCGTGATCTGACTGGTTCAAAGTCGTGACTTACGGGCTCAAAAACCTGCCTGGAACGCAGCATTATTTTCATTGTTGTTTCCCTATAGCATCTAACGAACTGAAAGCCTCACCCATAGGCTTACTTCCGCATTCAGGAAAAAGGTGAATAGGTTTACTTGAAACTTTCGGGCAGGTGTGTTGAAGCAACTTGGAGCAAATCTGCAGGACACCGGACCTCCAGTACCAAGGGCCTGTCCACACGGAGACGCATTTGGTTGTATATGTAAATATTTTGCATTTCATCCAGACAGAATCCGACATTTTGGGAGCCTTGAAACTGCTATGTTTTTGAAACCGGGTCCCAGAGTGGATAAATCTGAAAAGAAACCCTTGCATTTGTACATTTTGTGATCCTGCTATGTAATGTAACAGCAGCAACAACATGAACAAACAATGAACGGCTGTATTTTTATGAACTAACATTAACAGAGATTAATAAATGCATTTTTGCCTGTTCGTCTTCTTGTTGTTGGATTGGGTTTACATTCAGCGCACATAGTTCATGCACCTGCTTCAAGTCTTCTTCTCAGTTTTTATCTCTGTGGCAGAATTACAGCACCACATACTGGACTGGAATGTTTACTACATTGTTTTGTGTCGGTTTCAGTTGTGTTGTGTTTACGCAGAAATTTCTTGAGACGGCACTGTGTTTATGGAAAAAAAATTGGATAGGGAAAGTTCAGGCTTAGTGTGGATTGGTGACCCCTGATCTTAGCTAAACACTGGTTTTGATGTTTGGGTTAATTAATATTAAGCGACTAACCCAATTACACAGAGTTGTTTCGGAGTCTAAAAGATGTCCGTGACACATCAGTGTTAATTGTGGACATCGGAAAGTGTTCGTAGCTGTCCTCGAGTGGCTGTAAATGGCAGTGTAGCACCACGGAGGCCACATCCTTGCGGAAGTTGCTGTTGAGGAAGCCGTAGATGATGGGGTTGACGCAGGTGGAGCTCATGGCCAGCAGATGACAGAGTGAAAACAGCAGATTGTGGTAACACACAGGCAGCGCCTCCTGATGCCAGTCCGCCACCACATTAAAGGCATTTAATGGTAGCCAGCACACAGCAAATGCAGCCACCAAAGTGACAAGCATGACATTAATGCGTTTGCTGTGCATCACCCGCCGGTTTTCATCCTCTCGGTTGCGACTGCACTGGCGCTCCAGCATGCGCTGTCTGCGTTGCAGCCGCAGGAAGATGCGAAGATAGCAAAGTAGCATGAGGAGCAGTGGGCAGCAGTACTGGAATAGTAACAGGCTGGTGGTGTAGGCTAGTTTGTGTTGCTGAGAGGGCCAGACTTCCAGACAGGCCTGTAGCTGACTGAGCGGTGCAGGAAGCAGACTGTATGGCTCACTGCTGAGCAAGTGGAACGCCAGGAAAGGTAATGATGTTACGCAGGCCAGCAGCCACACAATCAAGACAGCTATGTACGCCTGTGGGACGCTTGGCTTCCAGCCAGATGGATGAAGGATGAGCTGGTGCCTTTCAAGTGCGATCAAAACCAGAGAAAAGACTGAAACGGTTACCGACACACACTGCACGAACGGCATCAGGCGACATAGCAGCGCACCAAAGATCCAGTGGTCCATGAGTGTGTAAATCACTGTGAAGGGAAGGCAGAACACACTCACCAGGATATCAGAAACCGAAAGGTTGGCAATGAGGATGCTTGTGACATTAGGAGGGTCCCGCTGGTGCATAATAATGCAAATGAGGAGGATGTTACCAAGCAAGCCCAAAATAAGCACCAGGCAGTAGCATAGCACTAGTGTAAGCGTCATGGCGCTTGATTGCCAGCAGGGGACATCAAGCAGGAACAAACTACTGTTGCT
This sequence comes from Enteromius paludinosus, assembly GCA_032361165.1. Lineage (NCBI taxonomy): Eukaryota > Metazoa > Chordata > Actinopteri > Cypriniformes > Cyprinidae > Enteromius > Enteromius paludinosus. The sequence continues at coordinate 1,387,985 of JAUMHQ010000025.1, read as the reverse complement.
TTGATTGAGGCTGAGGGTGGAGTTTAAGAGCGCCTGCCACCATGGCATGTCAAAGAGAGCCGACGACATTGGCCACCTCAGGATCGCACCAAACAGCAAAGCATCTTGGGGGTCTGAAAATAACAAAGAGGTGCATCTAAATTAGACGTGCACAACCCTGGGGCACTCAGCATGCATTTCAGCATCTATGACACCATGGAGGCTATAACAGTTATTTTGGAAATAATGAGGACACAAAGTGCAAACATTTTAAAGGCGATCCCACACAGAGACACTTATGGTACCATTTCATTAGTTCCTCTGAAACCTTTACATCTATGTGCAAAAGAGAGCTGGGTTGATACCGTTGATTAAAAGTAAAAAGGCGATCTCTTTGTTACTTTTTCTGTAGTTAGAAATAATGGAAAAAAGACATAAAAGAGAAGTGTGTGGGTGAAATGATACTGTGACCCTGCTGAGGGATTTGAAGTGCATCCAATTATAGATGTTCCTTTGGGGGTGGCCATTGATCAAGACCTGCAATGGCTCATAATGAGAATGCAATCAACGTATCCACAGAGCATATAGGAGACTGTAGGGTTTTATTTGTGTGTGTCTTGGGCAGAAGGGTCTCATATCGATCTCATATTGAGTGTTCTATGGATAATCTATAGATGCTCTGAATACACGCACTAACACACAGAGCTCACTGAATTCACTGCACAACAGTTCTTGATTTGCCTGAAAAACTTCTCACATTCCATCCATCACCAATAAAAATTCTTAAAGTGATAGTTAACCTTTAAACGAATAATTTATTATCAGTAACTCACCCTCATTGCATTTTTCTTTCTTTAGTAGAATGTAAAAAGATGTTATACTGTCTTTTTATGTTATAAAAAAAATCATACTTTACCATTTTTACATACCATTTTTTATCAAGTCAAGTACAAAAAGGACGGAAGATTTATTGCCTATTTCTTGGAGGAATCTCATATAGAAGATATTTAGTTAGTGTCTGGTGGATTTTTTTATAAAATGTAGCATTTCTTTCGCTGACGACCACATAAATATTACCGCATTATGGTAAACATTAGCAGCCAGTGTTATCTAGATAAACTTTGGATGAATAGATATACAATATTCAAATATGCATCACTGTAACAGAAAGGCAAAGCAAATCCAGTGGGAATAAACAAACAAAACTTAAGTCCCTACATCAATGGTTCTCTCTTCTGTTATTTAACGACCAACTCAAAACACCCTGATAGCAAAATGATTTTTTTTTTTTTTTAATTGTATAATTAAAATTTTTATGCTAATTCAGACTGCGCAAGAAGTAGGCAGAATGTTCACCCCGCTCATTTCCACGCACTGAAAGTGAATAGTGGCCGGGGGTTGTTTCATAAAACATGTTTACCAAATATGCCAGGCTTATTTTAGATAGTCTGACTTATCTTGAACCAAATCAAGTGACAATAAGTCAGTATTTAATTATATTCCATAGAAAGACAACATACACAAATTTAAAACAACATGAGGGTGAATAACTGATGACAGCAACACAGCCAGTCATGATATTACAATTTGCGTGACATATTATGTTGGCGCCGACGCAAAAATCAAAACAAGAGGGCAGAGAGACTGATTTGTGTTGAATCCCTAATGCAAATCACATGAAAGAGGCATTAACCTATAGTTCACTATATAACAGCTGTTCTTTGAAAAGGTTAGCCTAAAGTAAAAAGGCATACTTAGCTTTTGCAGGCTTTTCAGAGCTAGATGTGCAACAATGAGCACAATCATCCTTTATTTGCACAACAAATTACATTTTCATGCTTGGCTGTAGTCGTGGCTCTATCTGTTTCGATCTCTCTCGCTCTCTCTCATTCAGAGGATAGACATAATGAGATAATTTTGGACTTCCTGTTGTAATCAGGGTCCATCATTTAATTATATTATAATATTAGAATTCTCTCATGACTAAACATATCTGCTACTTGGCAAACACAGACACAAGTCTAAAATCAGTTTGTTATGGTCGAATGTGTGGGCGTTCTTTCACACTTCAGCATCATTTCCAAAGAAAAAATAAACTGAAGGCCTAAAAAAGTTTCTGGATGGTTTTAATGTTGCATCATCTTTAAAATAAGTGGAAATCTATTAGTGTGTATTAAAATAGCCTGATGGGATATAAAAGTTCCTGTAACACCTGCACAGGTGTTTTTATGTGACAATGGAAGGAAAATAGGAAGAGGGATCTCTACCCTGCCTTACAACTGATATTCTTTTTTTAATAACATCAAATGTTATTTTTCACCAGTGATGGGACTAAGAGAAAGAGAAGATCAGATTAGCCTTCTGCTCTCACTCTCTCTCTGTCAGTTTCATTCTCTTTTTCTCCCATAATCATCCCAATCTCACATCATCTCCCCATTCTTCTCCTACAGGTGTGGATTTTCCCTACGGCAGTTTATATGTCACACTGACCAAACCATAAAATACTCACATCTGCTCGAACACACAGACAGTCTCACTCAACTATAATACAAACCATGAGCTCTAGATCACAGTTGATATTAAAGCCTGGTGCATTCTGGGATTCTAGATGGTTTAAGCTATTTACTTAAATACTACATGAATTTAATTTTCCAAAATCACAGATGCTGTTGTGCTGATCTCTGACCTCCTTTGGTTCCAGGATATCATCTTTGCACATAACGTTGTACTCATATAGCCTACCCTATTTATGTGAAGTGACTTATCAGATGCAGAACATCAATAAAAAGGTATGAATTGAAGCCTGAGACAGCTTTTCATTCTAAGTCAAATATGGCACAAATACAGCTATCACTGAATCCTGTCGCCATAATGCCCACCTGCACAAATATACTGATCTGCGAAGATGTGCTTGCATTTGTGTGCAAAGGAGAAAATTGCTTGTGTGTCCTCACTTCATGGCAACACCAAAGAGCTGCAGTCTATGTCAACATTAGACCCTGTCCAACAGATGACTGTGGGTTTCTACAAGCTTTTTCGACCTTTCCGAAAAAACAATGCATGTGTGCATGCATGGCTAATGTACAACATCAATGTTTCCAAAATAGAAGAGCATTTGATTACATATTAAATACTTAACCAGACCTCTCTGAACAGAGAACAACTTCTTTTACTTAAACACATAAAATCATCCAAGTCACAGCGAATCCAACCTCAACCACATGAAGATGCTCCATACAAGAATGAAACTGTGTCCTTATTAAATTCATAAAATTGAATTCAACGCCTTGCAGTCATCTTTGCAAAAAAAAAGCAGTTTAAACAGTTACACATGCAAAATATCGTGTACACATCATTCATTTTATAATCATTGAATATATTAAAACATGCATATCTGTGTGTGCAGCATTTCAAGAACTCACCTGTCTTCTATGGCAGATTGCTGTCAGGCAGTCGGGGAATAAGCACTCTGATTCAGTCAGCTCCAGATGTTCATCCTCAACTCCCCTCTCTGTCTCTCTCTCTCTTTCTCTCTCTCTCATACCGGTCTTCTTCGGAGCCTACATCCTTGCAGTGTGTTGTCTCTGTAGTAACTATTCTGCTGGGCTTTACACTGCATAATCCCATGTATTCCACTGTGTTTTCTGCCCACTTGTGATATAAACGATGTACTGCATCGGGATCTTTGGGATACAGTTTATCAAACGCGCATGGGTCCATAACATATTTTCTTTGAAACACTGTAACAAACGCAAATGTACATTCAAGCTGCAAAATCTCTATTAACAATTTTCGAATTAAGATGTACGATAAAGCCTATTTACATAATAAAATGTTGGAAGATTCTGTGTCGCTGTCCTGAAATTATTCAGTTGACAAAAGCAGGTTTCATGAAATATGTACTAGTTGCAAGGGGATTCAGGTGAGCGCCAGAACAACTTTGACGTCCATCGCGTCAGCGTTCCGCGTTCTCATTGGTTGGTTGAAATATGGGATATTTCATGCCAAAATTGTTCGACGACTATGATCAAATAAATTTTTGTGTATCATTAAAAGTGCTCACGAAAAAAAGACAATATACAACTATATAAGCTTGTTATTCACATGACATGGTACAAGCCTATTATGCATAAAAAAAAAACATTAAAAAAAACACATGAATAAAACTAAGTGTAAGTTAGATGTTTTTTTCATTAAGAGTCCCACTGTTCCATCAAAATATTACAAAACATTCCAGAATTTCAGAGAAACTTCTAGAATGTTCCCATGCTTGCAAAAGCTACATATATAAATACATTCATATTAATAGAGCCACAACAAAATTAGACTTCGACTGAGGTTAAATAATAATTTAAAATCATAACAAGATATAGTTTAATAATATATATGACTGAAAAAAAAAATAAAGGTAAAAATTGTAAATCTTAAAAAGGGAAGAATACATAAATCAAATTGTAAATATAAAAGTTATTGAATAGCCTATATTATAACATTATAATATTCCGTGTTCTAAACTCCTGAAACAATGGTGTCTCATATTTTAGAGCAGTCAATTCAATTTGAAAATGAAATCAGTTAAATCTGTATGTGTGTGTGTGTGCATGTTTATGTGGACACAAATTTGTATAACGACATGGGTATTATAATATAAAGGTGATGTATGAGGACATTTTTAGTGTCCCTGTAATTGAAATTAGAAAACTGAATTGTGTTTTTTTTTTTTTTATCTAAAAGTGCCCAGGTGAAGGGTCAATATAGGGCAATACCACATACAGTCTCTACAGTATAAAAACCATTACGCCTATCAGGCTTGTGCACAATTCAGAATTTCAGAATTGGCCGCCATTCAATTCATGAGTTGGAATTTGAATTGAATTGAC